>SSHR01002989.1:0-29639 GCA_006518225.1 Fusarium neocosmosporiellum | reverse complement strand
CCTCTACTCCCTCCCCACCTCAAAGTCCTTCTCACACATTGTCGTCTTTATGCTCCCCGGCATCTCCCTCCCGCCCAACACCGCCGCCGCCATCTACCTCGCCACCGCCCAGGACGTTGCCGCCGCCGCCCAGTCCGGGGGGGCCCCCAACTTCCGCTTCCTCGGCGGCATTGGCCCGGGCAAGGAGAGCGCCATGTTCAAGGTCAGCGGAGGCGGAGACGCGAGCGGCCTCATGGTCGGCGTGTCTGTTGAGCCCGAGGAGTCGGTCGGCCAGCGGCTACAGGAGCTCGCCGCCAACAAGGCCAGCAACAACAGCTCATCAGGGGGTCAGCCCGGCACCGCCGTGCTGGCGCAACGCATTATCCAGAACGCCTTCAACTTCCTATCGAGCTTCAGCGGGACAGCAGGCCCTGGCGGCGTCGAGGTTGTGCCGCTGAAAGCGTTTGAGGACTGGTGGCGCAAATTTGAGTCAAGAGTTCGCGCAGATCCTAGTTTCCTTGAGAAGCAATCGAATTGATCTGTGAAACGTCTTTTTACCTTTGCATGCTGGGTCATGCTTGATAAGACTTGGACATTTCATATTGGCCTTAACAAAAGAGTTGAATGTTGGGGTGGGCAATGGATATCCTCGGAGATGCAGACAACGGCATCTGTTGCAACGATAAGGCGCTATGTTTTAAGCGATGCTTGTTCTTAATCAGCATGTATTTGCACTTGACTGAATTATTGTCGGTAACTATGTACTGAAAGTGCTGCCCATGCCTACTGCAAGCCCTTGACAAGATGTCTCTGAAAAGCAGACTGCCCAATATCCAAACGAGGTCCATCTCTTTACAACTCGTCTCGAGACCAAGGATTGACAGATTCCGCAACGCCCTCAAGACGAGTCTTAGAATGCGAGTTCCCTCGAACGCCAGATCCGTGCCTGTACCAGCAGTTTCCCCAAACGCCGTAAAGTTGATCCCAAAGTCCTACCAACATAATGCAGTTTTGCCCAACGCTCACCCCGGCCATTCTTCATGTGAAACTATTCAGTCCTCTTGTAACGGAGTCATGAATGGGCTCTTGGTCCGTGTTGGGCTACCGTTCCGACTCTTTCGCCCAGCGCTCAACAAGGATGGAGATAGTCTTTCCCGGCTCTCAGTTCGCACCACAAGTCCAGCACGGTCCATTGCCAAGGGAGGTCGTAGGAGATCTTCCGGCCGTCCTAGGCCGATACTGGGTGCTGCCAGGCCGGACGCCCGTCCTTTCCGGGACCCGTTGCTGCTGCTATCGGAGTGGTCGTTTTCATCCGAGTCGACGTCGCCAAGTTCAAAGTCGGAAAGATCACCCTCCTCCATGACCCTCTCATATGATCCCAACGAATTCCTTCCGAAAAGCTTGCTGGCCAGAGAGCGACCAGGCCTTCCAGAACGCCGGCGACGGTGCACCATGCTGAAGATCTTTCTTCTCCGTTCGGGCTTGCGGAGAAGATAGGCCACCAAAAGGAGAACAAACACGAATGCAATAATCCCGGTGGTAGAGGATCCTGGCTTCTTCAAGATGTCGTCCAGATCGTCATCGTCGTCGTCACCAGCATGAGCGCCAATCGGGACAGAACCGGCGTGCTCGAAATCATCAGGCGTTCCCTTTTCCACATTGGTGCCGAAGCCGACAGGCAACGCTGTGCCCTGAGGAGGGACTTGGCCGGCAGCGTACAGGACCATCTTTCCCAGTGTCCAGCTGAGTTCAATGCCGTCGATCTTGTCCACCGGCTTGAAGGGACCCTCGAATGGCTTGTTCTTGTCGGTCTCCTTGGCAGTGCTGTTTCCGTGTCCACCCTCCAAACCGACTCGAGGAATACCGATGCCGTCGTACAGCATGTTGATGAGCCAGGACGCCTTGAAGCATGCGGCGCGAGCCTCCTCGGCCTTCTTCTCCAGCGACTTCTTGCGCTTTTCCAGCTCGCTCTCGATATCCGACCAATCACTGGTGCAAAAGTCGTTGACAATGGACTGGTACGATGCAAGGTCATACGCCGTATGCTTTCCACCAAACACGCCGTGTGTTGTGTGCCAGTACTCGGAAACTCCAACAAAGTGGTTGATATCGAAGTCAATGCCCGGTACGTGTTGGCCGTTAACCAAGCAGGGCTGATCCGGGCAAGGCTTGTCCTTGCCGAGGAGAGGGTAAGTCACGCTCAGACATTCGTCGAATTTTCCTGTGCCGACCAGTACTGGTTCATCGACCTTACCCTCGACGTAATCACCTCTCAAGGTAGTTGTTAGACTAACAGGCATACACGGATCAGGAACTTCTTGGATCGTCTTTCCTCCGTACTGATCCCACAAACTTTCGACATAACGGTTCCGAGCCTCGTTCGCTCCAAAGCCGAGCCAGGTCGCAGTAAAGACCTTGTACTCGGCAGGAGAGCCATCGAGTGTCCGCATGCGTACAAGCTTCAGGTCGTTGGAGTGCTTTTCGGATTCGGTCGCGTTCGGCGCAAAGGCGATCTGGGCGGACGCGCCACCCATATCGAGGAAGCCATAGGTATGGTGATTCTTGCCATGGTCGTGCTCTTCAGGATGGTCGAAGCCGCCGAGAAGGTAGTTGGCGGCGATCCAGCCGTATAGACCCTCGGTTTCGCCGGAGATGACCTGAATATGGGCATTGCAGTCGGGCAGGATGAATTTGGTGCTCGCTTGCAGGTATGTGCACATGGACTGGAGAAGGGCAGTTTGCTTCGGCTTCGGCAGCAGACGCATGCCAGCTGTGGCCATGAGGTAGATGGGCGTCTCGGAGACCTTATCGTCGGGGATTTCGGCGAGGGCAATCTTGATCAGTTCGGCGAGATGGTTGACACCAATTTCGGAGGGCTTGTCGGCGAAGGTCGAGACGCCAGGGTGGATCTTCTTGCTCTCCTTGAGCTTGATCTTGGGGAGGGTCTTGAGCTGGGTGACGGAGGCGTTCTTCACGGCGGCGGCGTGGTTCTTCCACTTGTAGATATACACACGGGTTCCCGAGGAACCGGCGTCGAGGACGACGCCATATTGCGCTGCGCGACACAATGCCGTCAGTTAGAAGCCAGGAGCAGAGGTCAGAATACCAACATGATTTACCCATGAGGGTCAACGCTGGGGTAGCTCAGAGCGATTGCGACAGCGATAACAAGGTGTCTCAAGGTTTGATTAGGGGGCGTTGCTAACGCGAAAGCGGATGAGGGTCGACTCGAGGTTCGCAAAGGGACGTTGGACGGGCCGTTTCGATCTTTGGGCAAACGCTTCGTGGTGTTACGACGACGAGTGGATCCAAGGAGTTCGAGTCGACGAGGCCGAAACTGGGGATCGATACCTTTGAGGTTTGAGGTTTGGAGCGAGCGGGAGTCCCACAAGGGGGGGAGGAGACAAAGATTAATTAGGGGCTGGTCAAGGGAGAGACCAGATATTATTAGGTGTTAGTAGTTGAAGCGAGTGTAGAGCATCATGCGGATGCGCGAGCGGGTTTGAAAGCGAGAGGAAGGGGAAGGTCGAGTCTGAAGCTGAAAACGAAAGGAAGAAGCAGCAGCAGGACTTCCCGTTCCAAGAAACTAGGAGAGGGAAGAGGGGCCTGTGGTCTCAGTCACAGGCCAGAAGAGGATTAGCCAGGATGATGAAGTGACAGGGGTCGAGCAAGGACACGAGATGCGGATGGGCAATTGGTGTCGAATAGATTGTCGCACGCGGAAGGGAAATGGAGACAGGCCTCTGTTGTCACGATAAGACGATAGATAAGCCAGGGGGAAAAAAGCGAAAAGCAGCAGATGAAGAAAAAAACAATGATTTGTCCCCCTTTCGCTTGACTTTAGCAATCCATTCCGTTGAGAGTGGCGTCCAATAGTGCATACGCGGCCTCCCCTGGTCTTGGCTGATGATAAGCTCCAGCTGCCAAAAAACCGCGTCGGTCACGTGGCTCACACGCATCTTGCAGCTCTATTCTTAGCAACCACACGACTTTCCAATACGAAGCCAGTCTGTGATCACGACAACGACTGATGGATGACTGATGCCCAACAACCACGTTGCCCGTGACAGCCTCATGCACCTTGAAGCCTTTAATTGTATTATATCGTAAAATATCTCGGGTTTGTCATCAAACATGCTGTTGTTTGTCTTTACATCGTGATATTTCGTTAAGCTCTAACTCTAGGTCGCATAACTCTAGACTTCGTTATCCTTTCATCTCGTTGTCTTCCCGCCTGCAAGTACCCCTTCATAAAGCAAGTATAAACCAAAAGCAAACCTGTCGTCTCCCCGACTCCAAACGCCTCTTCATAAACAAAATGCGCATAAAAAGCAAACCGTTTTTTCTTTATCCCGTGATCTTGGCCTTTACTCCTAGTCTCTGCTTCTGGCCATCAGGCTGGGCTGGTTGCCATTCTGAAACTTGCCAAAGAGGAGAGGCTGTGCATCTCCGTGAAGTCCCTGCAGGATGGAATTAAACCTGCGGTACCACCTGCTGCGGTATCGCAAAATGGACCATAGTCCCTTGATCGAGGCTTTGGTCGATCTCCCGAGGTTCCTGTATGGGGTATGCCTATGCACATTGCCGAGGGTTCCATTCCTCTCTGCGAGATCCCTTTCAAGTGCTTCATTTGCCTCTCGTTGTTCTTTGAGTTTTTCGCACTGCGCGCAGCCGATAGGGATGCGAGTCTCGGATCGTTGAACCTCTTCGTCCTCCCCGAAAGAGGTCCGAGAACTCCACGTAATGGAGAACACTTTAGGAGGCGGTGGAAAGAGCGCTTCCACCTGTGCCTTGTTACATTCCGATCTACGGTCGATTTGGTCCCCCAGCTCGGCGTGCTGTTGAATACGGTGCTTGTTCCAGTACAAGACTTCATCGTGTTGTGTGTTGCAAGTTTGGACGAAAGGAGACTGGGATCTTTCGCCGCGCTCCTCGTCCAGGGCAGCTTGAACACTCTGCCTAAAGGATGGCCCTCGGCTTGATGCCGGATGCTCGACACGCTGCATCCCTCGAGGGGCGCGTTGTGATGCTGAAGTTGGCGTTGGCAGCAAACCCCGCTCCCTGGGCTGATGAGTCCCCTGACTCTTAGGTTGTGGCTCTCCCATGGGTGTTGTGGACCGGCCTTGTTTGCTGTTTTGCTTTCTGGATCCCGTAAAAAGACTTGACTCGAGACGTTGCTCGAGGGGTTCGTTGTTGGGTTCGTTGGCCATGAAAGCCGCTCGCAGGTCACTTCCCGGGGCCTTTCGGTGGCGCTTGAGCTGGCTCCTGTCTTTATGTTGCTTGGTCTCGATGCACCTGGAAGTCTCTCTAGGCACCACCATGCATCTGATTTTCCGCTGCAGCCTAGGTTGAGCAAACGGCGGATGGGGTGGAAGTTCAGTCTCGGGCACGCGCCGGCTTTGTTGCCTTGGGCGCTCAGTGTAGTTGGCATTCATGTTATGTGCTTGCAAAGAGGGGGTCATAGAATAAGCTTGAATTTATAGGTACCGAAAGTAGAGGCAAAGGGCCTCGAGGGTGAGAATGTGTGGCCCTTTTTAAAGACCAGGAGGCCCCTAGTGAATATCACAAAGGCCAAAAATCTCCAGGAAATCTATTATTGTCCTCGTTCCTTGTGACTATGGCCCTCGAACATCATGCCCTCCTAGTAGGTAACAAAGCCCGATAACAGAACACTCACCATATCTTCCATATCAATGTCAATGCTGTGCCTGGCAGCTCTCCTTTGTTCAGTCCGGCCCTCGGGCCGGGCCGCTACCCCTATTCGAGGAACAAGAGAGTGAATACGTCAAAGAAATAATTGCTTCCATATGGCCGCCATATTTTCTCCCCTTGCAGAAATGTCTGCTCAAAAATGCCTCCCGTGAATTCCCAGCCCTGGCCCGTTGTCCGGTTGACTGACTCTAATACCAGCAGATATACCAATTCCCGGGAAATGATTGCGAGGGGGCGCAGTATCAGTTGCCGTGGATGGCCGTATATTTCCAACGACAGGTACTGGCGTTGAAGTCCCTGATGACACTCCTCCCATTCCTCGACGACGAAAGCCACCAAGCGGTGTTGCTGTGGACTCAGCTTCACTGTGTTAGTATAAGCCAAGCGGTGATAGCCCGATAGCACTTACAACGAGATGCGCCCCCCACTCGCGGCCAAAGAGTGCTCTCCCTCGTGATGTTTGGATAGCTTCGAGGTATGCCGGTGTTCATACCCGAGCCGTCGACTCGGCGTTGGCTGAACGCAGGAGCATTGTCGCTTTCGGGTACTCTCTGGGTAGGGTTATCTCCTCCAATGCTTTGGTTCAGCTGAGACGCTGTCTCGATAGTCAAGTCGACAGCATCCGAGGCTGCTCTCTGGATTTGACCAAGCTCGGCCTTTCTCTTGACTTTGTCGTAGAGTTCTTGTAACACAAGGACCTTGCGACTCTTTTCTTTGAATGACTGGGAGATCTCTTCATTCTTGCGCCGCAAGGCGTCCTGCTCCGCCGCCATGCCTATTCTTTGTTAGCTGTTGCTGGCGCTTGGAGCATCTACCATGGGGACCAACCTGTCAACTTGTGCTGCAGCCCGTCAATTTGCGTGTTTGCATCGCTGACAGCCTTATCAAGGCGAATGTTGAGGGCAGAGTACTTGTCTGCTAGTGTCTTGTAGAGGTACTGTTGGTAGTACATCTCCTGGGTAGTTTGATAGGTCCAGAAGCTGATGGCTCGGCTAGCACACTCCATGACGATGTTGGGACTCAGACCGCTCAAGACGTTAATCTTGTATTCTTCGTTCGGGTTGAGGTTTGAAATAACGGCATCGTAGGGGTTGTTGAGCTGCGAGTGACAAGCAGGGCATGTGTTGCGGCGTTCCGTTTCTTGTTCGGCGAATCCCAGTCGCTCAGCGCACTCTATGCAGAAGATGTGGCTGCCAACGATGTCAGTAATGCGTTGGGGAGGCTGAGGGCTCTGGAGCCGAACCTGCATGTTGTTACGAGAGCGCTGTCTTTGAGCTCCCGCCGACACTTGAGGTTGTTGCAGATGAGAGTATGCTCCATGTCGCCCGGGCCGGCAAGGAGGCAGTGTGTTCTTGCTCCGTAAGTAGTGGCAAAGGATGGTGGAGGTGTTGGAACAACGGAGATGGTCTATCGAGGTGATGGTCACTCATTCTCTGGTGGAAATCTGGAGTCGGTAGATGAGTAATGCTGCTGGTTCGTTGGGAGGAAGGTGCAGATAAAGGAGGAAGGAGCGAACCTTCGGAACACTCCTCCATCAGTGGTAATGACGGACAGAATCAAGGCTCATGATGGGGAAAACGTGCGAGCTACCTATCGAGAAAGGAAATCGCAATTGAATGTTATTACTCGTTCAGATCTAGTAAGTCGAACTGAGGGGGTATGGCCTGCATCCCAGGGGTCATCGTAACTCAAGCTCAAGCAGAACGTATGGCGAAGATGGAACTGGCGGCTGCCAGAATGCAGCTACCTCAAGCCAAGAGAGCTGTAGATGCTGTGCTCGTCCTTGAACACCGAGTTCTGAGTTGGAATCGAGGATCCAGCAACCCCAGCACCGTACACCTGACCTTCGCCGAAGGATGGGGCTTGCATCGAGTCCCATTGCTTCGCGTTGAAATCCCACCATGATTGTTGGGCGAGGAGGCTGGCCATCCCTTCTCCTTCGAATTGCTCGGATGGTATCTCAAACTCGAGCTCTCCGATCAGTGTGTCAAGATCGGCCTCTAGAGACGATGGCAGTGGTAGGATTGGCTCAGACTGCGTGGGCGATGTCTCTTGCTTCAGAAAGGCGGTTTCGAGGGGCGGTGACGGTAGAGCAGCGTCACTTGTGCTTTGCGGTTGGGCCAAGAGCTCGATAAGCTCCTGCGTGGTCAATGGCAGGAGAGTCGACACCTCGTGATTTGGATAGAGACGTCGAAGGACTGAGCGGCACTCCTCCAGGGACTGAGACAGGGTGTCGAGAGCTCTGAGAACAGGTCAGAAAAGAGGTCCTGCAACTGACTGATAAGGGTCAACTCACTTCCTGGACGGGATCAGTCGCTGCCGGTGCTTGTCGTATGAGCAGCTCTTGGGAGCTCGGCTGGTGATGCATTGACCACATGGCAGCTTGCCATCGCAGCGGATTTTGCGTCTTTTGCACTCAGTGCAGGCATGGGGAGTCGTTATTCGTCTGGCACCGGCAACCCTGGGCCTTGTGCTACTCGAAGGAGCGGGCTGCTTCTTGGGTATGACCCCTTGGACTTTTGCGAGCTCTGTTAGATGGCCTGAGAGGGTACCGAGGCTATGGTTCTGGAGGGAGGTCGACTTACACGTGTGAAACGCACCGCCAGCGGCGAGTTTGGGATTCGAGGGCGACATTGTTGCAGCAAAGACGCAATGCTAAGTTTATGAAAGCTTAAAAGGATTTTCATTCATCCAAGCATAAAAGGTGTCTTGCATGAGCTCACGAGGGTGAGAAAAGGGCCCCCAACGGCGACGTAAGGCTGGCGATCCGAGTTAAGTAGTGCCGATAGTTGAGGCAGGGCAATCCGGAGCAGCAACCGCCATGTTACTTCCAAGGTGGGCGGCCATGAACCGTCACAAGTGCGGAGAGCTGCGGAGAAACGGGAAGGTTTCGTGGGGCAAATGAAAGGGTTTCATCATTCGTGGGATCATGCGAGGAGTCTAATGACCGCATGAGAAAGAGGACGATCCGGAAGAACATGGGGTTGGGTTGTGCTCGTTGACTGATGACCCGTTCGCCGAAGGATGGGCAATGGGCGGCAATCAACCGAGATGGAGGGCTGTGAGATCAAGGTTGGCCGACATTGTGGCCTCGAGGCTAGGCGTAGAGGGTGCACACGGCTCGTACGGACTTGTCTAGTTGGCTTGCTTGAGCTGCCAGGAACCGAATACGGAACTCTGTCACTTTAACCATCCCCTCCTCGAGGCTCGTGAATTCAAGACGTTCGGACGAATGACTATCCGTTCATGCCTCGGGTTCGGCAAACAAGCCCCCTCAGGAAATTGGGAAGAAGCGGTATGGAGGCAAGGGAGAAACGTGGCAAAAGTACATACATACACACCTGCAGACAGACCCGAAAAGCGGCCATCTCTCCATCCAATATCCACCCCAGTTAATGTCGAGCATGATGGACTTGACGGCCCGAACAAGACGGTAGTAGGCGGCTGGGCGGTTCCACGAGACCGAGATCTCGACCTCTTGCCCTGCCCAGGGCGGCTGGTCCCTAAATCCCGAGAGAAAGTCGTATGGTCATCCGTCTTGTTGAGGGAATACTTGTAAAAAGCTAAAATGACTGGAGCGGCTTTCGGCCCACGAGATGAAGGGGAGAAGGTTGCAATAAACTGTGATGGCCCGCCCTATCACATCCCGCCAGCATCGGCACCCCTGTCCTGCACGCAATTATCCAGGAACCGTGTGTCGAACTGCCTATTTCGCCGTGGGCTGTTCAAGACAGGAAGGATCGATTGCTCTGCGGGTACCTGGGCTGAGAACCAACATGCCTACTGTAGGATCGAGGCGTTGTGCGGGTTTGTAGGCGTTGGTCGTATAAAGGAGAGCATCGTCCAAGAGCCAGCACCTCAGAAACATCTCTTCCTTTTCGTCCGATCAGCGTCCCGAGATCCATTAACGCCCCCAACTAAGACCAGGAGGCCCAGTCAAGCCTTACCTTATTGTGCGGAAGCTACACCGATCCAGACGACCATCCGATACTACCGTCGGCGCGCTCTTTGTCACCCAAACCACCATTCCCTTGCTCCCAAGGTCACAAACCACATGGACGCATCTCACTTACATGAAACGCCCTGCCACGGATCCCGGACTTGACTTGTTTCTCGCTCTTCGCCGGTAACTGAGCTCCGAGGGGGAGCAGCACCCGCATGTCATGATTGATCGGCTCATCGGGGAATTGTGCAGACTTGTCCCTCTCGTCAATGCCCTCACAAGACCGACCGGCAGTCAAGGATCTGGGGTACTCGGGCCGTACCATGACCCCCTGGATCTGCACCCCAGCTTTTCTCCTCCAATCACTTGACCAGCTCCCCGGCTGCCCGCTCAGGAAGGTGATCTGCCCTCAAGAGTTCCCAACCCCCAAGCTTTTGCACGAACAAGAAATGTGAAGGCTGTGGGCCAAGCTTTGCATGAGGGTTAATCTTGTTTGCCTGACCAAGACTACCACATGAAGAATTCTGAGGGCATAAACTATTGATCCGTCATCTTCGTGTCAGCCTTGCCGCCGACTGGAAGTCGGTATCTGCGAGCCGAAGACTTGCGTGCGGATGCAAAGGACGCCATTCCGAGGGGCCTTTTGATGACTGACTGCGAGGTGAAGCGCTTGCAACTGCGCTATTGACTGACGTGTCTCTCACGGCCGGATCAGGTCGATTGCTTCACACACCATGAGCGATATAGCAGACTTCTGCGTCCCGGTGGTGCCGCACCCCGTCTTCATGAGAATGACATGTTTTGTGATGTGAATCCCTGGGAAATTGCTTGATCTTTAGGCGTAGACACAGCTTGATACACGCAATGCCATGCCGCAGGGAACCATGGAGTTGGAAACAAGATTACTTCGTCATGGTTTCGAGACGATTCCGTATCGAATTGCCCTTGGCCATTTGAGCCCAGAAGGTTGTCGTCGTAGACTTCATGAGCCCTAAGAACCTATGTAGTTACTGATCCAGGGGCTGTTCGTCATCCCCCTCAGTGTCATGCCGTTCCTATCCTTGATACCGAGGTCGACCTTTCCTGTGGCCACAAGCAGCCAGACGACCTCTTCGTGGCCCTCGTGGGCAGCCCACCATAACGGCGTTCTGTGCTCATGGTCCTTTGTGTCGAGGAAGACGTTGCCTACGGCGAGGAGCTGCTTGACAATGCCGCTGTGACCAACCTCGCATGTCACAGCCAACGGTGTCCGACCCGCCATATCCCTCGCGTTCACATCGGCCTTGCCCGTCATGAGCAGTCTCTCGACGATATCCCCGTGGCCGTTTGCAGCGGCCCATAATAGTGGTGTCCTACCCCAGCTGTCCTTGGTGTCGACGTCGGCCTTGCCCGTGTCCAGGAGCAGCTGGACCATGTACGTGAAGCCCGATCTGGCGGCCAGCAACAGCGGCGCTTGGTCGAGCCGTGAGTCTTTGACGTTGACGTCAACCTTGCCTGACTCGAGGAGCATCTGGACGATGGACGATTTTCCCTTCCGGGCCGCCAAGGGGAGGATATCTGCGCCAACCTCGACGTTGCCCGTGTCGAGGAGCAGCTTGACTATGGCGTCAATACCACCCTCGACGGCAAAGTCGAGTGGCGTGTTGCCGAAATTGTCGTTTGCGCTGGCGTCGACTTTATCCGTCTCGAGAAGTCGCGCAACGGCGTCTGCGTCGCCCATTCTCACGGCCGAGAAGAGCAGTGCCTTGATGTCCTCGTTGAGGTCGTCCTGTTTCCTCCCTTTCAGTAGCAGGTCGGCAATATCCTTACGTCCAGAGCAAAAGGCATACGACAAGGGCGTTCCCCCAATCTTATCTTCCAACCTCTTCCGCGCCCCTGCCTTCAGTAGCAGCCTGACCACCGCTGCATTGCCACTCCAGATAGCGTACGTCAATGGGGTCCTCCCGAATACGTCCTGGAGGTCGATCTTTGTTCTCGTCTTGAATAGACGCTTATAATGCTTAAAGTCCAGCCAGGGGTCCTTGATCAGCAGCTTGACGACGCCGCCAAAGCCGTTCCCTGCAGCCCAGGAGAGGGCTGTCCGCTGATGTGTATAATCCCGGGTGTTCAGGTCCTCGTCTCCCGTCTCGAGTAAGCACTTGACAGCTCTCTCCAGGCCAAAGTAGGAGGCGAGCATGAGACTAGTGAACCCACGAGGAGCGCCTGCGTGCGTACTACTCCAGTATGTTCCAAACCAGAAAGAGCCACGGCCCGCCTTTACAGTACAAAGCCCCAATATCCGGGGCGTCATGCGTTCTTGCATCTCGATTGACAGCTCGCGAACATGGGAAGCCCAGTGCTTCGCAGAGTAATCAAGAAAGAGAAAGGAGGGGGAGTTCCCTTCCTTGTCGACGGGAGGCGACTCAAAGTCTGCGAAAAGGAGGTGCCTAGTACAAATCTCGGCGAGAAGGCGGTGTGATTCTTCGGGGAGAAGGGAGTGTTTCCATGGGAGGTCAGCATAATTGCCACCCACAGCCTGATTACGAACCAGGAACTCTTTGGCGGTTTGATGAAGCAGGTAGATCCTCGAGTCGATGACCGTTACGAAAAGCCCGCAGATGTCTCGGATCTTCTCGCGGAAGCGCTCTTCAGGCTCGAGGTCGATATCGCTATAGGACTTGTGCTTTGGTTGAATAGTCAAGGCCAGCGTCATCTCCTCGAGGGTGAGAGGCCGTGCTGCTGCTACAACAATGTGAAGCAACTTCTTTGCCGTTTCGGGATCTCGGCTCTTTGCCAGAATCCTGCTGTAAGCCGCTTCGACTGATTCAGGAATCTGAGAAGTGATTTGGTCTAGTCCAGTCTTGTTGAGGTCGACCTCGTTCTCGATCAGGTCCAGCGTCAGATGTACCCATAGATACGTCCTGTTGGGAACTCGCTTAAGGCCACCCAGTAATTGGCGTTGTTCTCTCTCTGTCAGTCTGAGTCGTGCTCCGACATCTCGTATCCTGGCCTCGATGAAGATGTCAATCTCATGGGAGATCTTCAACATCTCGGCCTCGCTTTCACCACTCAGATGGATCATGGGCAGCTCTGGAAGCTCAAGCGGCTGAAAGCCACGACGAATTGAGCCATAAGGCCGACTGGTGATGAGAAACTTCAAATTAAAGTTCCTTTTGATACCATAAAGCTTGACTAGAGCCTGAGTGAGCTGAGACCTTCCCAGGTCCTCACATTCGTCAATAGCATCCAAAAGACAGACGATCTCGCCTGCTCGTTCGTCTTCTGCGACCTTGAGAAGGATCTTCCAGAGCTCACTAAATGAACTGGTGAACAATTCGCCATTCGTATCGAATTGATCCAGAACGCTATCGGACAGTAGACTGCGTTTCTGAAGAAAGAGTTGGCGTAGGATGCAGCTGAGGGCGCTGACAACACTCTTTTGATCCTCAAAGTCGTCTTTGAAGAAGAAGTAACATACTGTCCTTGACTGTGTAGTCGGAAGAACTTGGTCGACGAGGTACTTTGCCAGAACCGACTTTCCACAACCAGGGTCTGCAGAAACCCACAAGATTCTTGACGTTTGACTCTCTTTCCACTCTCGAAAGAGACGATGAGAGACGAACCAGTCACAGGTCTCCGGGACTCGATCCGGATTTCGTTCTTTTCGATCTTGATAAGGTGAGACGTGGAGACGCTTTAGCAGCGCGTTTTCTCTACTCCTTCTGGTCTGGTCTTGTCGAGAATTTGCATTGTCGCCGAAATACACGGGGCCATTGAAACTAGCCCCGGGAAATTGATTACCGCTACCTGTATTGTTGTACTGGTATCCCCCATATGTATTGAAATGGGAAATATCGCCGTGTGTATGGGAGGGCGAGTCCCCGGAAGCCCACGCGTGGTATTCCATTTAACCGCGCAGTTGGTGATGGTCCCTTGGAGCTGAACTTGGTGTTGTCGCAATTATTGAAGGGGCTCTCGAGTAACCGTTGGCTGCTAAGATGTTGCAGCTGGAGGAGATAAAAACGGTCCTTACAGGGGACCAAGAGAGGTTCTTTGAGTCGAGGATAGACACTCGTTAATCAACAAAACGTGGCAACACACGTCCGAGGCCAAAACCTGCCTGCTCAGGCAGGAAACAAGTGTGCACTCCTTTTTGACCAGTTCGTGCATTGGGACTGCGATTATAAATGGTGCCGAGGCTGAACGTTGAAATAAGCAAATCACGACCCTGGGAGAAGCAGCCGGTACTTTTGAGAAGCGAGTCAGCTGCTGGGATCTAAATGTATCTTTTTTTTTTAGCTGTGGCTTTGGTGTTGGGCTGAACAGGTTTGGGGGCTGACCACCCTCCTTGCCTAGGGTCCGCAGCAATTACGAGTCTAGTGGAAAAAGGAAGAATAATGGGAGCGAGAATCTTGTTACTATCTTTTTTACTATCTTTTTTCCTTTTGCAGTCGAGGCTTTGTTTGTACGACTCGTCGTTTTAAGCATTTACCTCCAACGGTCCAGTCCGTCCCCTCTATTCATCCTCCCGCTCCCGCTCCCGCTCTTGGTCTTGTTAGCGGCACCATCCATCACCCAACAAGCACCGTCCCTCTCAAAGCCATCTGACCCAGCCGCTTCCAAGGGTCTTGCTAGTCGGGTTTTCAGGCCCCCTTATTGGGAGTCATGTCTGCACTTTAGAGGGTGGCTGTGCGAAGCTGCCTTGCCGCCCCTACAATGCTGGAATAAGCGCTCAGCCCTGTTTGCCAACGCGGCAATGGACCGGGGAATGGAGCCTGGCTACGAACTCATCGCCTTGTTCTTATTTGACTCGGTGGTCTCCTCGGATCATGACGACTACCTAGGCATTTCTAAGCATAGCTACTGCCGAGCCTCGGTTCCTTTATGAAGACTTTGTCGTTAATAAAGGCCCTTCCTGGCCCGAAACACCACCGTCTTACTATTCACCCCCAATTCCCCCTTGGCCCCCAACCAACACGACGTAAACCATGGGAAAATTCATAGCCATGTTCAGTCCTGACAAGAGTCTGCGAAAGAACCCAAACCCCCTGGTCGCTGACCAGCTCCAGATCTCCCGCCACAACCTTACCCGGGACGATCCACCATCACTTTCAGAGTCGTTCCCTGATGGAGTCAAGGTGCTGAGGGATTGTCCCGACGCAACTGTCGACATCTGTTTTATCCATGGTTTAAGTGGAAATCGGGAAAAGACATGGAGAGCCCACGGTCATCACGAACCCTGGCCAAAAACACTTCTACCATCCAAACTCACAAGAGCTCGCATCCTTACATATGGATACGACGCCTACGTCGTTGCAAAGTCCGGTCCAGCATCGACAAATCGACTCGTTGACCATGCCACGAATTTGCTGAACGACTTGACGACAGACAGAGCATTAAGCGGTGCATCGTCTCGTCCGCTCATCTTTGTCGTTCACAGCCTTGGAGGACTTGTCTGCAAAGCCGCCATCCTCCGCTCACGAAACAACCCGGACCGACATCTTCGCGGTATCTTTGAAAACACCAAAGGAATAGTCTTTATGGGCACCCCTCACAGGGGATCATGGATGGCGGAGTGGGCCAAGATGCCAGCTTCTGCTCTCGGCCTCATCAAGTCCACTAGTGTCACTCTGCTGGACCTCCTGCAGAGAGACAACCAGCTCCTCGAGTCTATCCAAGTAGACTTTTGGTCCATGATACGGGATTCGCGGGAGAGTGGCAGGTCTCTTGAGATCATGTGCTTCTACGAAGAGTTGCCTCTGCCCGTGGTTGGCAAAGTCGTATCCAAGGAATCGGCGACGCTAGAAGGGTACAACTCTGCGACCATCCACGCCAACCACCGAGATATGGTCAAATTCGATTCCGCCGAGGACAATGGCTTCAAGAGGCTGCTCGGTGACCTGACGAGATGGGAATTACAGATCAGGCCATCCATCCCCGTTCAATTAACGCAACCGACACTATCAGCAACAGTGGAACCGCGGAGTGAGCTGCCTGGCTCGTCTGTTAGCGACTATGCCTCTAGAGACTACGCTTCTGGTCTCCAGGCCTACGGGGGCCAGACTTCTGGAAGCAACCCCTCTTATGGCTATCCATCTTGGGGCTCTGGGAACCAGTCTCCAGGCCATGATGTGCCTGGTAACCACGCTCCTACCAACTCAGCCCCTGTCAATCATTTCAGCACGTCGGGAGGGACCCAGAACAACAACACAGGCAGCGGTTATCAGTTTTCTGGTGCGACATTTACCGGACAAGTGTATTTTGGCGGGCAGGGGTCTTGAGGGACAGTCTTGGCGACCCCAGAAAACGACATTGGCTTAAGACTGCGGGGGGATATAAGCCGTTTGTGGAGGCATCACTTTCACATACGACCATACCCACCGGAGAACTCGGGATCCCGTCCGCTCTCCCATAGATAAGCCGGTGAGGGGCGGATTAGTAGTTGGGTCGGTGACGACCAGCGAATCCCCGCTGTTGTATGTNNCATCTCTTTTTTTTTTTTTTTTGCGTTAAGATCCCATTTTCAGCGGTTGGCTTGGCGGGTGGTACGGTAGCGGGGGAGTTGCGAGTTGTTGATACCCAAGTGGTTGGGATTTCCACTCATCATGTTACGGATAACCAGGTGGAGGGTCACTAGAACCATGTGCGATATCATAAAACATCTTTTTTCGTGTCATCATTTTTCTACGTAGCATTCGCCGTGATTCTATCTCATCGTTACTCGTCATGGTGTCTTAACCCTGGCATTTCCTGCTCTCTGAATGCCTCGTATCGATCTCACACACGAGTGCATCGGCACTGGCGGGCACCTCTCCGCAGCGTTCATTGCACTGAATCGTCGATCAAGACCTTTGGCTCAACTCTCCTTGGGAGAACCTCATGGCCAGTCATCATCATGTTCAACCTGTTGCTCGTAGCATTCCTCACAGACGTAAGACTTGACATCGACTGTCGATACCGTCGAAGATGCACGTGTTATCAATCGGCACGTACTGTTTCGTGATAATCTTGATCATCTCCTGCGCGGCCATGCCACCGGTGATAGCAGAGATGTTGTGAAGCTCACCACCCGCAGCTCGATCCACCTCCTTGGCTGTCTTCTGGTAACGCTCATTGCTCGCGGCCTGAGGCGCATTTTGCCCAACGAAAGACATGATTTTATCGACGGAAGCGGTGGTAACGTGAGAGGTTGCCGAGAGAGCAAGGTATATGGGGAGAAGAGAGAGCGGCATTTCAGGGCCAGCAACGGCGGCTATCTCATCGTTGGCGAGTTGTTGTTCTATAGGGTTGGGCACGTTAGCTATCTGCGCCACCAGCGTTTAACCTGGTAAAACTTACCGACAACCTGATCAAGTTTGACTGACTTATCCTCAAGCCCATTAATCAGCTTGATGAAGCGAGCATTCTTGCAAAAGAGTTCAACCTGAGCCGGGTTTATTTCCTCGCCACCAGGGATACTCCGAACTGTGTCAAGGACCTGCCCAACGTCCTTACGGGCCTGGTCCTTGTAGATGTTTTGAAGCTTGATATAGACGCTGGACTGTGCCTTCATGTCAGGCAGTCCGCCGGGGACGGGCAAACGACCTTGCTCAGAGTAGAAGCGCTTGACAGCTTCGGCAATGATCCAAAAGCCAGACTTGACTTCGTGCTGATAAACTGGTTAGTGAGCTATCGTAGATAGTTGTGACAAGACTTACAGGCTCTTGGTGGATATAGTCAAATACTTGCTGAAGGGAACTGGGGAGAGATGGCACCACGACGTGTTTCATGACAGCAGCCACGGCCTCTTCAAAGTTCTCTTCGCCGCCCTCCGGATTGTCTCTCCGCATTGCTTCGGAGACTGTCTTGCGGAATGCGGTCTTGTCAGCGTAGCTGGTAGGATAAGCGCCATCGTGACCCTGCTGCCACTGTTCGAGGTAATGAAGGAGAATGACTACTAGAGGTAGATGGCCATGCTCATGGTTATCAAGGTTGTCAATATCCTTGGTCATTTCTCTGGAGAATTCCGTCAACTCGGGCCAGGGAGCCAGCAACCTCAAATCCGTAGTCGCGGCCTCGTCGGGATGAGTATCGACGATGGGAAAGGTGCCAGGCAGGGTAGTCTTGAAGTAGGAGTAGTAGCCGACAGAGTGAACGGTGATGGTAGGCGTCTTGTGGTGATTGGCATATTCATGAATGAGTTGCACCTGATCTTGTGGCAAGGGCAAAGCATATAGGATCATGGTGAACTTGGGTGCGTTGGTGAGAAGTTCCTGGAGGCTAAAGGAGTCATTCTGTGCAAGGTTAGCTATGAAAATGATGCCAAGTTAGGAACTGACCTGAGACTTGGGGTACCACTCGCCCTGGACCTCTGGGTTGAGCTCAAGGAGAAAGTTGGTGGATGCTTCAGCTCTTGACTTGCCCAGCCAGCTGTTATCGACGAAGAAGTTGACGCCGAGATCTTCGTGGCTAACAACAACTGGGTCCGCGATGGTGAAGCGGCCAATGCCAGGAAGCACCAGGTTCTTGAGTGTCTCAACACCAACAGTGCCAGCACCCGAGTTGACGAGGAGGATGTTGGCCGACTCGAGAGCGGCCTGACCAGAGGCTGCCCACAAGCGGAGCTGACGATCATACTTTCGTTCCTTCTCCGAGGGGCCGTGAAGGACCGGGGGAGTCTGTGTCATGACGTCGGCCATGGTTGCGCCGATGGATAAGGATGTGGTTGTGTTGCTGTCTAGGTGGATGAAAGATGGACTCAGGCTGCCGAGATGCCGTGTGGCTTGTTCAACTACCGAGAAAGCGGAACGCGCCTTGGCGACAAGGAATGGTATGATAGTCGATACGAAAGAACAGAAGTGCCGTCCGGGCTCGGGATGAGGCTCAAGTGCGAGCAACGGGCTGACGATAGCTTGTAGTTCTAGGCGAAGCCATTCGTAGGCGTGGCCGACGTGAGTGAGTGGGAATAACTGGGGCATGGTGGTTGGTGCCTGCTGGGTTGTTTCCTCAAATCGCTTAGCGTGCTGTGTTGTTGTCGAGAAAAGCAAGCGAGCTAAGCCCGTTGTAGCAGCTCTTTAGTGGGTATGTGGTCCGTGCGAGCGAGTGCGAGCTTTCGTCTGGGGCAGACACGGAGGTCCGTCCCGTTTCTTTACGTTGAAGCAACCATGCTCTACACGCAGTGCCCATGCACGTCAAAAGTTATCGATGTCTTTGATCGAAGGCTATAGCAAATCATTCTGAACTGAATACATCTTTATGTTATATACTTTGTTGAAAACTATCGGCTTGATCACTGCCTCCCTTTTGCGAACCTAAATTGGTAAAGTTGCCGGCGCCACGATACCATCTCGCTCCCCTTTTGCATCCCGATCTCCTCCCGAACCTCTCTCAACTCCAGGTCTTGAGATCGAATGAATTACTTATTTCTATCTAGCGTTGCCCCAGAATCTCGCTATAGATGGCCGTTTGCCCATATTTCCGGTATTGCTCCGTGGAAAGTGGGCGTTGGTCGCAGCTGCTGCCGGATGGCGTCAGGCGAATGCGAGTGCGGACGCCTCACTCCACTACAAAGGCCTCATTCAACGTACCTCCATGTTCGAGATCGCGTAGGCCAGCCAATAAGAACTCGTTGACTATTGTCCCCTTCCCTTCTTGACTGCCTCAGGGATCGTGAATCACAATGGAGGCGAACGCTGTCTACTTCAAATGCGTCCTTCTCCTGCCCATGTCCCTTCCTTGATCAAAATGGGACCCGTTGATTGACATCCCCCCTTCAACGACCCGGCTTTAGATGACAAACTCTCGGGGTGAACGGTCCAACGCGAAGCACATGATTGCCGAAATCTATTCACTGCTTTGTTCGGGCACTTATACCAAGGGCTCCCCGTTTACGTATTATTGACTTGAACCAACGCTCTTAATCTGCTGGTCTACACCACCTTGGGAACTGAACTTTACATCCCGGCAGTATTTTCTTGACTGCCTTGCAGTGGCACTGTCAGCTTCTCTTCAGTCCTAACTTGAAGGAAAATATCGACTCTGCAGTTTTCCGACGCAACGTCTTCGGATATGGACTCCAAGGAAAACGACTCCGTCCAGGACCAGGGCGAGTCTGGAGTGGTGGTTCCTGCCGAGACGTCTTCTGTTCCTACGCCCACCCCAAAGGATGACCACCATATCGAGGCTGCGATTCCACCGGCTCGCTTCTGGACCTTGAGTCTCGGGTGAGCTTGGCCCTCCTTTCGAATCATCCTTCTTCCTCGAACTAACCCCTGTGAAAGAGTACTGCTTGGTCTGTTCCTATCCATGATCGACACCTCCATCGTCGCCACGAGCCTCTACAGTATCGGCGTCGACTTTGAGGCCCTGGAGGAGGTCAACTGGGTGGCCCTAGCCTACACTCTCGCCTACTTGGGCTGCGCCGTCGTCTTCGCCCGCATCTCCGACATCGTTGGAAGACGCGATGCCTTCATTGCCGCTTACATCATCTTCTTCGCTTTCTCCCTGGCCTGTGGTTTCTCCCAGAATCTCGAGCAACTCATCGCGTTTCGCGCTCTCCAGGGCATCGGTGGTTCCGGTATGTTCCAGACTCTCCTCTCCGTGCTCCTTAGTCTGACTCACCTAGGCTTGTATGCTCTCACCATGATTATCCTCCCGGAACTGAGCCCCCCTCACCTAGCTCAGCACATAGGAGCGCTGGTCGGCATGGTTGTTGCTCTCTCTGGCGTCTTGGGACCTGTTCTCGGTGGTCTCCTTACTCATTACACCACCTGGAGATGGGTCTTTTGGATCAAGTATATTCTCCCCCCTTTCCCTCTGTGCAACGTTTCTAACGCTTCCCAGCGGCCCTGTGGGTTTTGTGTCTCTGGTCATCTTCATATTCACTTGGCCCAAGGCTGAACACTTGCCCACGATCGAACGGCGTGCATGGAAAGAGCTCGACTACTTTGGATCCTTTCTCGCCATCGCCGCTGCCGTCCTGGTTGTCTTTGCCTTTCAGACAGCTGGCACATCATCCAACGGCGGATGGAAGACGGCCATGTTCATAGCACCTCTTCTATGCGGACTACTGGCCTGGGGTCTGCTTGTTTCCTGGCAGGTCTTCATCCAGCACCGATTGAGCGACCGCTTTGCACCCGCCTTCCCGATCAGCCTCTTCCGCAACCGAGTGTACACGACCGCCGCCCTCAACACCCTTTTCATCGGCTTCCCTTATCTGCTGCTCATATACGCGATCCCCCTGCGAATCCAAGTCGTTAGTGGCAAGTCGGCTCTCGTTGGAGGTGTTATGTTGCTCCCAATGCTCGGATCGTCGGCCCTCGGAAGCATCTTGGCTGGCAAGTTCAACTCTGTCAAGAACTACGTCTTTGAAACCCTCTTCGTTGGCTCTTGCTTGATGACATTGGGCTGTGGGTTGCTGGCTACTCTTCACCATGCCCCTGATGACGCCAAGTTGCTTGGTTTCATCACCTTCTGCGGTCTGGGCTTTGGCTTGACGGTTGCTTCATCGACCATGCTGTCGACAATTGAGGCACCTATCCGAGACTTTGGTACGTATTGTTGACTCGTAGTACAAATTAGAAGTCTGGAGTTAACCATTCATAAAGCACCCGCGCAAGGAATCCTCTCCCAGCTTCGCCTCCTCGGTGGTAGTTTGGGTATCGCGACTTCGTCAGCTCTTCTCAACCAGAGAATCGTGGAGTACCTCTCTGGGATTCTGACTCCGTTCGAGAAGGCAACCATCGGCGGGCCCGACTCCCACCTCTCGGACTCGCAGTGGGCGGCCGTCCGCTACACCTACGCAGAGGCTTTCCGGGTGGACATGAAGGTGGCAGCTGGCATTTCGGCCCTCGGCGTCATCTCGACCATCGGCGCTTTTCGAAAGCACCGGCTGCTTGTCACGGAGCAGCGAGCTGCTCTTGTGCGACAGGAGGCGGCTCGCCGCCGAGCTCAGGCCGATCAACAGTCATAGTGATGGACAAACAGGGGATGATCATGAAATGATGAGATGACGATATGCCAAACCTGTAATCATGGGTAGCTAAGATTAGACATGGACTAAAACTAATTTCACATGTGAATACTTACTCTGGGTTGCGACTACTACTATGGCATGTCGTAGACAAAGGCCTTCGAGTGCCTTGATGAGGGGGTGTGCATGTCATGATCAAATCAAAGGTCATTTAGAAGATTGATGCTCATTAGATTCCGTCTATGTGCCGTCATCCATCCCTTCCTTAGCCGTCGTATCTCTAAACATATCCCCCGATACAGCACTTGGCCTCCTCGAACGCATGTCATTCAGCGCCTCGCTCTCCTCATCAATATCGTCGTCCTCTCCCTCCTCATTCTCATTATCCGACGCGTCAGGAGACTCGGCAAGACTGTGCTGCAGCGACGCCATAAAGTCACCCGCCGCCCCAAACTTGGTTATCCCCGACTTGTGCGGTAGTGTCGAGTACATCCTGTGTGCCTCGTCCAGACATCGCCGCGCTTGGATGTGCTTTGACTGTTGAAGCCAAGCATCTGCGCTGAGCACACTCCATGTCGCGGACTTGCGACGGCGTGACCCCCAGTGCCAGCTCCCCACGCCATCTTTGGACGCGTAGCAGATGGCGAGGCGTTCCTTCATGAGAGCATCTCCAACACTGCCAAGGATCTTGGATTCGAGGAGTCGGACTCCCCATCGACCCGCATCATCAATGTTGGTCCCGCCTCGAAGGCGAAGTAGCTCCAGACCGAGTGTCAGACTGCGCAAAGCTCCATACGGAGAACTGCAACGGGTGTTATAGGAGTAAAAGGCAGCCTCCAGCATCTGATCAATCGTCTCGGCCCTATTTTTCGATGACATCTGCTGTGGCATGATAAGGAGACTCAGAGCAGCCATTTCGTTGGCTGCAGCATGATGTTTCCAGGCCTTGGAATCGCTAAAATCGGATCGCAAAAGATCATATGTCGACTGCGCCAGCTTCCAGTCTCGCAGCATGAAAGCATAGTCGGCCAGTTTCCGCATGATGGCTTCAGGTGCTTCTGCTGAGTAGAACCCAGCCATGTTATAATTATCCCTTGAGCTACTGGTGCTCGATGAGGACCTTGAGCTGCCGCCAAACGCCCATTTCCTTGATAAATTCATGAAACGTCCTGTGATGCCTCTCCGCCGTGAGGCAACCTGATCATTCCAGATGGAAACATGTCGCTCCATTGTAGGTATAATGGACTGTGCCACCATCTCCCGTACAAAAGTGCGAATAGCGGTGGCATCCGACTCGAATATGTACCGCGTGGGGTCTTCAAAATCCTCATCATCTTCACTTCGCCGGATGTCCTCAAGCTCCTCGCGAGCAGACATCCAGTCGCTGCGAGGAAGCGGGATACTGTCATCGTCTGTCTCGGCGCTCTGGCTGCTTCGCAGGCGTAGGAGATGGCAGTGTATGCCCAGATGACGCTTCATCTGCTCAAAAAGTCCCATAGACCTTGTGATGTCATCCTTCTCCTCGTCGTGCACCAGAACGTAATATCGCAGATAGTCACTGTCCACCCACAGTGGCAACCTCTGGCTACCCTGGTTTGTCTCCGTGTAGAGCCGCCTCAGCTCTTCAATCGGGTTTGGATTCCGCGAGCTAATTGCAATAACACATGCTACCGGATGTGAGAAAGTCTCATGGGGCGATATGGGGAGGCCAGATAGCAGCCGTCGCAGGTAAAGGGCGTAATATGGTGATGTCTCTTCCGACATGTCTTGGTTCGCAAACACGCCGTGTTGTGGCGGTGCCGCAAAGGATTCTTCCGCATAGGACAAGTGCCTCTCCACGACAGCTTCCACGTCTGCCAGGAGTTGCTTGTCTCGCGACGTGCTCGCCTGGCTGCCATTTTGCCCTTGTGACGGTGCTGGGTTCTTGAGGCCAGACACCGTAGGATCTGGATGCTCAACATTGTCGCCGAATCTTGTAAATCGGATCGAAAAGCCCTCGACCCCTCGGCTCATCCCATTACTATCCCTAATCGTGATCTTGCCTTGGACGTCCTCGCCAAACGGTCGCAGAAGTTCCCAGAGGCCATGACGGAAACCCTTCTCCGTCATCAAAGCCTCCGTATCCTCGGAAGTGTAAATGGAGACATGGGGAACGAATGCCCGCAGAACCAGACTTAGTGGCTCAGCCGGACTGTCTCCCGCATTCTCCGCGAGTATTCGGTTGGACCGGGAGTCGAAAACGGTGTGCGAGAGGACTCGAGAAGGAGAACCTCGGCCAGCTGGTGATATAGACCTTGACCCCGGCGGTGATAGCGTAGAAGCGTAGAGTGAGGCGGCAGAGGGGTTGGATCGTCGAAAGGCCAGGTTGGTCTCGGATTGCGACAACGGCAGCGACTCGAGGATAGGGGAAGAATGTCGCGCTTTAGGAAATTTCATGGCCGATGCTGCCACCGGCAAAGCCTGGAGTGGTTCCGTCGGCGAGACATCATCTTCGAGAAGTTGTGGCATGAAGGCGACGGCGTACGGCGACTTGTTCTGACGTTATCGAGTAAGAGACAGGGAGTCGAGGAAACGGGGCCGGAGTTCGGAGGGGGGTTCAAGAGACGCTCGAGAAGGAGGGTGGTGAATCGCAAGCTGACAAGGCCAAGAGTCGGCTCGGCATGATCTTATCGCTGAGAGCAAGGGTACATTTGGCGAATACTGAAAACCGAAGGTGTCTTTAAGCTTGAAAGGACATGGATCTTTTTGGTCTGTGAAGGTCGGGCGACGATGTGGAAACTCTGGATATGAATGGGGTACGTACCTTCTTACCTCATACCGCAGACGTGGGCCGTCCAGGTGGGAGCTCCAGATTGCTCTAGCGGGGCGGGTGCCAGGGTGATATTCAGTACCTGCATAAGCTGCATGTGCAACTTCACGGTTGATGTTGCTTGGGAACAACACTTCAACCTCATCTTTGCCACATTCCGACACACGATGCCCTCAGACCTAGCAGACTATCTAGCCTCTAGATACCTAGTTGCCGACCCGAAACCATCAAAGAAGCGAAAGCGCAAGCGCGGCGACAACGCCAGCGGTGGCCTTCTTATACAAGACGACGACGACTCGGGCTGGGGCAACTCCAGCGCCCAACAAGATGACGAGGGTACAGACGCCCCCGTGACAGTATCGGGGAGATCTGCCGAATTTCGAAAAACCAAGAAAAGCAATTGGAAGTCGGTTGGAGAAGCGGAAGGAACTCCGAAGGATGATTCTGCGGCCGCTGCAGACGCCATCCTCGCATCAGCGGCTGCGGAGCAGGATGCAGCCAGAGACGAAGACGACGAAATGCCAATCGTGGAGGAGGGTGGAAGTGTGGTCAAGATGAGCGACGGAACCCACGCAGGTCTACAGAGCGCAGCAGCCGTCTCGGCGCAACTCAAGCGACGCCAAAGAGAGGAACGCGAGGACTTTGAACGACACCGCAAATCAGCAAAGGAGGAAGAAACAGTTTATCGCGACGCCACCGGCCGACGAATCGACATATCCATGAAACGCGCCGAAGCGCGACGCGCGGCCGCCGAGGCGGAGGAGAAGGAACGGCTCGCCAAGGAGGCGCTCAAGGGCGAGGTCCAGCTTGAGGAGGCGCGAAAGCGGCGCGAGCAGTTACAAGATGCTAAGCTCTTGTCTTTTGCTCGCACGGCCGACGACGAGGAGATGAACAGGGAGTTAAAGGAGCAGGAGCGCTGGAACGATCCCATGATGCAGTTCATGGCAGAAAAGAAGGACGCGCCAGGCAAGGGCAAAAAGTCGAAACGGAAGCCTGTGTACGCTGGTGCGGCGCCCCCGAACCGCTATGGCATCAAGCCGGGCTATCGATGGGATGGGGTTGATCGTAGCAACGGATTTGAGGGGGAAAGGTTCAAGGCCATCAACCGGAGAGAACGAAATAAGGGGCTGGATTACGCATGGCAAATGGACGAGTAGAGGGATAATTCTTGATACACGGATTCTATTATATACCCCATATGAGCGCTTTACATCTCGTCCCAGGACGCTGGTAGGGTTTCAGTCTCATGCGGCATCCATCCCCCGCTGACGGTCCAAAAAATGCTCTCAGCTGGGACATCTTGAGGCTGGTACGAATTATGAAGAGAAATGAAATCCACACCACATGTCTGTCCGTCCAGACTTGGAATCAATGCTTCCCCCATTCCTAAGTCCTGCGGCGGAGTCGCTTGTCCGGACCATAGTCGCACAGCTTCTTGACAAGCTGGATCCATTCGCTCTTGGGCATCTGGCCAGGCCTGTCACCGAGACGATGCTGGAACAGCTTGATCAGATCACCGATGACGATACCTTCGTTGGGGATCTTTTCCAGAATTTCGGATGGCTCGATGATAGAGCCTCCAGCAGAGGGAGAGGCGCCTGAAAGATTCATGTTAGCCCGGCTTTAATTTGCTGTAGAGAGTGAGTGAATGCTTACCACCTTGTGTCGGGATGGGGCTACCAGCCCTGGATGCTGAGGGTGTGCCTCGAGCACTACCACTGACAAGCTTCAACTTCTTCTTCCTGGAAACAGCGCCATCCGACATCTCACCACCCGTCGCTTCTCCGTCGCTACCGGATCCGGCGCCCATTCGCCGGGCGGCTGCACCCTGAGGCAGAGGAGTGCCAGACCTGCTTCCCGCAGCAGGCGTGGCATTCTTCTTGAGCTTCTTCCGAGAGGATTCGTTTCCGCTAGACTCGGAGAGGGTTGGCGAACCGGGACGTTTACGGGATTTGCCCTTCTTCGAGCTCTCAGGCTTCTTTCCGGATGGAGTGTTGGTACCCTTTGTACCAGACCCCTTTGACTTTTCGCCAGCCTTCTTATCGTCATCCTCCTTCTTATCTTCATCCTTTTTGTCCTCTTCCCCTTCCTCCTCTTCATCAGAATCGGAGTCATCAGACTAATTCACGTGTTAGCGTTGCCTCGTCCACACAAGTACCTATGATGCGCTTACCGAGCTGCTCCAGGGGTTGTCCTCAGAGTCATCACTCTCGTATATGTCCTCTCGGTCTCGCTTGATAAGCGCCTTTCTGGTCGCCTTACCAAGCTTTTGCCGCTCAATCTCTTCCTTCAACTCCTCGGCCAGCTCTCTGTCGACTTCTCGCTCGTCACCCTCGCCAAAGAGATTGGCGCCCAGTTGCTCGCGTCGAATGCGATCTTTGGAGTCCTTGGTCTCTTCATCATCGTTCTTTTCAAAGAGAGGGGCCTCGTCATCGTCTTGGAACTCATCGCCTGACATGTCAATCTCATCATGTTCAAGCTTTTCCGATCTTGAAGCTGCCTTGAAAGTAGCGCTCTCTGTCTTGACCATTGGGCCGCGTCCGTAGAGAAGTTGTCGAGTAGCCTCAAGATCCTGTCGACCTGCCCTCTTCTCCTCATCTTTCATGACCCAACGACCAACGTCTACCTTCTTGCCCATCAACGCCTCTGCCTCATCGATTGTGAATGGTTGGAAAGGGGGCTTTGAAGTGAACCTGTACCACTTCTCAAGAGGTACCATGCGGAAGACCGACTGATCGATCATGAAAGCCACATTCGACTCGGAAAGGGCAGCGACGTAGCTACCGACCCAGACATTCTTCCCCTCTGCATCTTCAAGATGCCATGGAAGGGCCTCTTCATATCGCAGCTCGGATTCCTTCTTGGCAGCTTGTGTTTTCGGGGCCCTGTTGAAGTTCGTCTTCTCTTCTTTTTGCTTCTTGGGTCGCTTGGGATTGACCTCCTTGGCGACAGGCGCAATCTTGGCCTGGTCGATCGCGCGCTGGGCCTCTCGTTCGGCCTTCATTTGGGCCAGTCTCTCCGCCTCTTGCTCGTCTACCTGTGGCGCTTCGGGAGCTTCTATCTTGGGGGCTCTTCCTGGAGGGGGTTGACGGGCGTCTCGTCGGTGCAGTGTGACGGGTCGTGCGAAATCGTCCTGGTCGGATGGGTCGATGGGCTTGTCACCCATCTTTGCTTGGGAGAACTTCATCATGTGGTAGCGGATGCCGTCGAGAAGAGCTTTCTTGGTTGTCATGATGGCGATGTCGGTAAATTGGGCGGGCGGTGGCTCCGACCATCCATCATAGAGCTTCTGCCGCTCTTCAGTACTTGGCTTCATTCCATTCTGTGAGCCAGCATTCGGTTGCGCCCCAGGTTTGGGGCCCGCCTTTCGCGAAACAAGGGGATTCGCGCGTGGCTTCTTCCGCATCGGTCGGAGAGGATTCGCCTTCTGGGGTTTCGGAGCGCCGTTCGGGTGGCCAGGCGCGCTGCCAGACGGGTTTCCGGGTGGTGGCGCGCTCATATTGACGGTGATCTACTGGCGATTTGAATGATAGATTCTGCAGAGGGTGCTACAAAGGCAGCAGGTCAGGCAGGGCCTGGAGCCTAGCGTTGCGCCGGGCGCAAACAACAGAGCCAACACGTCGGGATTGGGGTGACTTTGCTAGCGATGTCGATGGAAGAGAAAGTCGCGGTCGTCTCGATCTGCTGGTGATCGAGAAGAGAGGGTCAGAAAGGGGGCGGAGGAAGTTATTTCTATTGACAAGTGGATGTTGGTGCAGGAGGAACGCTAGGTCGTGTTGAGAGAGTTGCTTGCTGCTGGTATGACGATGACAAAGGCGCGAAGCAAGCGAGCAAGCCACAATGGATGGGTGGCTGTGCGCGCTAACTGGTAGCCAGGTACCAAGGGAGCACCGACTTCCACTGGCCTTGGCAAACTGGCAAGGTCTTTGTTCTGGGATCCATGGAAGCTCATCAGCTGACCCACCATCACTTGGGAACCTAGGTATGCACGGAAATACGGTTTTCTTTGTACGTTTCATTCTAGTCGATTTTCTTGCTACTCTTCTTGACGGTACCAGACTCTGGTCTTTTCATTTCAATTGAGTGGAGTATTGGAACTGCATGTAAGCACAGTGCTTCTGAAAACTGTAACACCGCTCGTGACACACTGGCGCACGCCGCGAAACTCTGATAAGAGGCGCATGACTCACAGTTGGCGCGCAGGTTCTAGCACTGTACCAGGCCGTGTCCATTGGCAAGGGCAATTGTCTGGGCATTTTGTGGGGTTGCAGAGCCTCTACCTACAAACAGGGACGGCTGCTGAACATCATCCAGCATCGCTTTGTCGCCTCATTCCCAATTTCTTTCAAGACATTTCACACGCATCCATCCTTGCGTCGTCGTCTGTGCCTCATCCAATCCCTTCCTGTCCCTTCCTTCCCCTCCCTCCTTGACCGGCTACAGGCTGCCCCTTCCCGCTCAAGCGAGGTGATGCGCCAAAGAGAGCCGGCTGTATCTTTACACCCACCATCCAGATCCCTCCCTCAAGTTGGATGGCTCCCTGGACACTCAATTATCGCTACCGGCTGCCGCGCGGCCTTTTCTCATCTCTTTCACTTTTCTTCTCGCCCGAAGGAGCCACAAGTCCTCGAGCTTCCAATTCCTTTGCGTCGACGTTCTCTTACCTGAGAAGCGACTAGTCATACCCCGGTCAACCTTCTAAGCCGACCTCCAACTTGCTCACCACTGCCGACTCAAGACAGCTATTATCCTGTCAAGCTCTCACGATACTTCTTTGTTCATCGTACTGCATCAGACGGGCCTCTCGATGCTATCCAACCGTCCAGAACCGGCGCCTGGCGCGCCCACCGGCGGCCAGCAGACCGGCCTTGAGAACCACCTTCGCAACCTAATCCTCTCCAACAACGGGCCATTGCAGGACTCTTCTACCAGCAAATCTTCTTCGACCCTTCCCGCGCAAGGCCCTCTGAAGTCGGGCGTTGCGGCTCCTGGCTTGGCCGCGAAGTCTCAAAATGGTATGGGTAGCGGCGTTCCCAGTGAGCCCACCACAAGGCCTCCCCCATCCAAGCCATCGCGCAAGCGGATGAATCAGGCCCAAAGGCGCCAGATGAGCTCTCAATTGTCCATCCCCATTGACCCCCGACCCCAGCAACCCCCGCCTGCCAGGTCCTATCAGAGTCCGACTTCACACTCCTCACGGCCTTCTCAGTCTTACCAGCCCCCCATGCACACCCATTCTCATCCAAGAACGTCACCTTACTAGACCC
>SSHR01002988.1:0-12634 GCA_006518225.1 Fusarium neocosmosporiellum | reverse complement strand
CACAGGGGTTGTAATGCAGGGGTAGTGATTTCTAAGTTGAGAGAGATGCATCAGAGGAGTGGCTGTTGGAGGTTTGGTCTCATTGTGAGGGAGGAGGCTCGGTGTACTTTGTGATTCGACTTCTCCCTTTTGTTGAGCTTGGTGGGATCATACGTTTGAATGACGATCTGAGGGTAGCTTATCGTGGAGGAAATCTCATGCAGCTGGGTATCACATATGATGGTGTTGTTGGCCGTAGTATCCGGTACCGGAACGAACGGTCCGTCTGCGACGGTAGCAGCAGGTGCAGGTAGACACATGGGTTATCCAAGGGACTAAGTTTTGATTATCCGGTAGACTCACTCATGGGGGACACTGGCTAGATATCCTGGTCGTCCATCAGACTGTCATTCGCCCAGCCCAGGGTCATGGTCGCCCATAAGTCATGGAACACGGGCTGTTGTCCATCCTGCTGGCTCTGCTGCTGTTGCTGCTGCTGCACTGGTGGTGGCATCACTGAGCTCATGTCGAACCCCGTGTCCCACGCTGAGATGTACGGCTCCATGCTGCGGTCAAACATTGGACACCCCTGCGCGCCGGGTCCCTTTCCGTGCGACGCCGACATGTTGAGCATGGCAACGCGGCGGTCGTACTTTTCCTTGACGACGCGCAAGACGACGCGTCCCGCGGAGAGGACGTCGACCCTTGTGCTCACGGACGTCAGGTCTGCGCCGTCGCACATGGTCTCGAGGAAGGCCTCGAAGCGCAGCTCCTCGCGCGCCCAGGCGTGATCCCAGTCTTGGACCTCGGACATGGGGAACGAGAGGCGGACGGCAAGTATGACTGCGAGGACGAATTTGGTCCAGTCGACGCTGGTGAAGGGCATAAAGGCTGACTGTCCCAGGTCGGTGAGGTAGTCGAACAGTGCACGGAGGTTGGTGACGCAGCTGCGGAGGCGGGACACGGGAGGATGGACGAGACCCGGGGCGGCGGTCTTACGGGTTAAATAGAAGACGGCGCCGCCTTGCAGGAAGATGTTGAAGAAGAGGTCCGCTAGCTTTACGGGTGCTAAAACATATATAAGTTTGGGCCGGATACAGGGATAGGGGCAGCCTACCTGACCGGGCTATATGAGGCAACATGGTCTCCTTCAGTTCCCTATGCTGAGCCTCGAGTCCTAACAGAAGCAGCTGGACCTGTTGCGCCGACTGCGTATTGTTATCGCGAATCGACTTGTTGGCCGTGTTGGTCGAGCTCGCCAACCTGGCAAGATAACACAGCGCAAGATCCCCATCAGCCTCTGCACACCGCTGCAGAACTTCACAGCAGGTAGCCGTCCAGGGCGTCCAGGGGCAAGCCAGCTGGTCCATCCTCTTCCACGTCGTCATGTAGCTGGGATGGTAAGCAACGAGGGGCCGCGTGTACGGGTGGTCGAGGACGTACTTTGACACGGCGTAGTAGTAGGCCAGGTAGGCGCGCAGACGGTCGAGCTGCGATGCGGTCATGGCGCCGGGCGGCGTGGTGATGAGCTCTGGGGATTCCTCCTCGAGATCGAGGTCGTGGACGAGATCACCGGCCATGCGGTAGTATTGGAAGGCTTGCTTGTTCTTGGGGCGGAGGTGGAAGGGGTACCTGAACAGCTGTTGAGCCTTGCATTATCACTCTGGGGGCTGGAGAGTGCTTACCAGGCGCAGTAGATAAGGATGCCCTGGAGAAGTTCCATGCTTCTCTCTCCGCCGGCGACAAACTTGAGGCCTAGGACTTTTCGAAACTCTTCGTCGTAGAGAGTATGTCCTTGCAGTGTCCTCGATCCAGATGCCGCTGACAGGATGGCTAATAGAACAAACGGTCGAGAAGCGGCGAGACTTGATACTGTCTCCTCGGGCTTAAGATAAACGACGGGATAATGGACCAACATCCCCCGGAACGAAGCCAATAACGACGCCGCTGAGTCGAGGTTGAACTGAGGCTTTGCGTGGAGGGACTGAATGGAGTGCGTATTGTTGGACGAGCCTGGCGTCGGGAATCCAGTGAGCGGCGAGTCCGGGGCACTGAGGGCATCCGACTCCTGATCCGATGGAAAGATTAAATCTATCATTTGAGAGTGGGAGTCGCGCAGGGCGTCAAAGTTCTCGTCAACCTCTGGCAGCGAGGGCACGTCAAAGTCGATGGTGAAGGTCTTTGACGGGGCTGGTGGCGGAGGAGGTTGAGGTTGCGATTGATGGCCATCGATGACGCTGACGATGGTCAATATGAAATTTCCACGGGTTTTTTGGAAGTGGTGGTGAGCCTACAATTTTGTTCTCCTCCTCCGTGTTCGGGGTCCTGTTCGTGATATGCATTCCTTCTTGGACTCGAGACATCTGACATGCATCAATTGAAGCCCACAGCAAGAGACCTCGACCGAGACCTACTTGCGACAAACTCCGGGCTGTTCACTCGGCTGACACTTGATCTTTGTTACGCGACACGCCTCGCAGGCTGTAGAGATCCTCTTGCGCACGGGGGCAGCACCGCCGGCGGTGGCAGGAGACTCGCTCTCCATGGCTGGAATGAATGTACAGCTGTGATGATGATATTGGAGGACAATTGGCTCTGAGTCGTGAGAGAGAAAGAATGAGCGCGCAAGCAAGTTCTGCCCTCTCTTGATGAATGCGACAAGATGGAAAGAACAAGACTCCGAGGCGTTGATGGCGGAGGTTTTGCGGGCCAGCGGCCGGCGTAAAGAAGAGCCGAACGGGGCCTCAATCGCCGAAGACGATCGGATATAGAGTCCCACAACCACATGCATCCCGGCATGACCCACCAGCCCCGTGAGCATATATATTCGACTTCACATGCCATATACAAGTCCTCAGAGTTGACATTCGGTCCTTCGCAAGTCCTGTATTCTTGTCTAGCCCTGCATCTATCTATACAGCCAATATCAACACAAACAAACCAGGTTATTCGGCCAGCGAAATCTTCAACCCCGGATTACTCTCCTTCAACCTCTTCTCCAGCAGCTCCCACAGCGGCACCGCTAGCTCCTTGACCTCATCCACAGCCGTCTTTCCGTGCCTATCTTTCATATGCCGGGGCAGGTTCGCCACGGCGCACCGCTCCGTGCAGAACAGCGAAGCATCCTTCTGCTCCACGCAGTCCATACAGGCAACCGCCTGTGATTCCCCTTCCGACATCTCGATGTCCTCATCGTAGTTTTGTGTGCACCTTTCTCCAGCCTCACAGTCGTGTTCTTTTTCGTTGTGTTCATCCTGTTGTGGTTAGCATCATCCAGTACATGGAGACTTGACAACCTACGTGTCCCTTGTTGAAACACTCTTCCGAGCAATATACCGTCAGCCTCTTTTGACCACCCAGGTGTGTCACAGCTTGGCACAGTGAGCACGAGAGAACCTTCTTCTGATCCGCCGCTCCTCCACACACTGCGCATGGCGGAAGGTTGTAAAGTTCCTCGGCCACAACGGGGGCCTGGCTCGCCTGGGCCCTAGCCATGTTCTGCTTATGTTCAAAAGCCGTCTTGGCCCTTCGTAGCTCATCCAGCCGTCTCCGATGGCTATCCCGCTGCGGCTGCGAGCTGAGGCTCGCCTTACGGTCCTGCGAGATGCGGTCGATGACCTCCTCGATGGTCATCGACTCGCTCGACTCGTACGCGTCAAGGTACTTTTGCGCGTGCTCGAGGACCTCGCCAGTCAATCGGTCCTTGAAGAACCATGCGATGTAGCGCTGTTTGAGATCTGCCCCGTAGTTCTTGTCCTCTTCAACCTTGCGCGTGATGATGTCCACTTCGGAAGACCAGCCTGGAGTCTTGCCAACGCCCTCCCAGATTCTCTCAATCAGCTCTTCGCGCGACCTGTCCGGGTCATCCAGCATGGCCCTCAACTCATCCTGGTCGGCGCCGCTGTCGGCAGCGGACAGAAACTGAGGATACATGCGGAGCACCCATCGATACCAGGCCTCCTTCTCCGCCTCGATTCTGTCCTCGATGGACCTAAGGTCGATCTTGTGGTCCTTGACGTCGGTGAACAGGGTGTCCAGCTCATTAAGGAACGCCCTTCGCTGCGTAAACCACTCCCTGCCCTCGGCCTCGCAGTACCTGGCGCGCATGCGATCCAGGGTCTTTGGGAAGCACTTTTCACAATCCACCACGTGTCGCTGGCCACACTCTGTTAGGCAAGCCTTCTTGATGGCGTCGACATCGTCAGCGCATCTCTTGCGCTGTATCCGGGCCGCACTGAGCTCGGTCCAGTGCTCAGGTAGGGCAATCTTCCCGGCTGCCACCATTTTGCTCGTGGGAGCAGTTGTCTTGAAGAATTTGGATGAGTGTGTCTCAAGGTCTTTGGACAATGTGAGTGGTTGTCTCGTGACGTCGAGTTCGTGGCTTGAAAGGGGCTGGAGAAGTGCAAGGCGCTATACGCCGGTCCGCAGTGCAAAGGGAAGAAAAAAGGAAGAAATTAGGTGTCTTAGTAGTGAAAATGGAAATGGTCACTCTGTTTAGTTTACAATCAGCGTTTGGGGTATCTTTGATGTCATGTGTAAGAGAATGAATGAGAGTGAGTGAGTGGATGAACGCGATGTGTTGAGTGAGAGGCTCGGTTAGCCGAGGTTTAAGCGGCACGCTCCCGGGTAGTCGAGAACAATCTTCACTCCTTCGTCCACGTCTTAACTCGGCACAGATGATGTCTCTTACCACAAGCTATAGGTTGCGAATAGATTTATGAGAGGAGTTTAGTCTTTGCTCAAGGCCATAGGCGACCCGAAGAGGAACTTTTCTCAATAAGACGTCTGCTGAGCCAGTGTGGGGTTTGACTCTGGAGCCATGCCGCAACTGATCTCAGAAAAGGCTTCAACTTGATGAAAACTCAACATCAGGTTTTCAGGGCGATCAGATATTATCCTTCTTGATAGGTATCTATACTAAGCCAACATGCACGGCTAACATGCGAGAGCATCACCTTCACACCATCTATAAACCCCTGTGTCGCAAACACGACCTTGTTGTTAAAGGCACAAGAGCAAAAAGTTAGCACACGGGTCGTGTAGGCCGTTGAAGTAGTCCACTGCGTTAGGGGGTTGGTGGAGGAGATTGTGGACTCAGGGGGGCGGTCCGCAGTTGAAGTGCTCAACTGTGCTGTGCCTTGTTGGGTGGGTTTGGTATGCGACAGAAGGGTGAAGTTGGCATTTGAAGTGCTAGAGTGGGCCGTGTCTTCCTGTGTGGACTTGGTTGGCTTGGAAGTCTGTATCTCCGCGTTTCCGGGAACCAAAGTTTCGCTCGACTCAGACATCAAGGTGCTGTCTGGTGTTCTAACCGAGCTCTTGATCTTCGTGATAAACATGACGCCTGGTCTAGAGCTTGTCAGAGTCTCAGAAGAAGCCGCGTCCAAAAGGCTGGCCTGGGTCATGATGGTGCTTCCAGAGCCAACCGTGGTCGAATTCCTCCATAAAGGTAACGTAGCTGTTGCTGAAGTAGAAGCTTCAGTGATTTTGGTGACCCTGCTCGATGACTTCTGCACTCCTATGCAGACCCAGTAGTGAGTCTTGAGGTTGTCACAGGTATGCTTCTTGGCATCGCCAACGGCTGGGTTCCATTCAAAGAATTGCTCCTCAGTGATCCCCTTGCCCTTGATGATACTGTCGCATGTGTCACCCCTGTAACTGCGGATTAGAATTCCACTCTTATATCGACGGTTAGACCACTTACTTGGTTACAAGCCACGTGCTATTACAGTTTTGGGCCATGCCCTCCTGCGTTGGCTCTTCCTCCGGAATAAGCGTAGGAGAGGGCATGACACCCGTCCTTGTGGTGGGAGACCCAGGTACTCCGACGCAGTACCACTCATCCTCAACGATGCCCTTGGAGCAGCCTTTACCCACGCTTGGGTTCCACTTGACAAAGTCCTCGAGGGAGAACATGTAGAACATAGCCACGATGAGCTCGCAGTCTGCATGGGGAGCCGCCCTGTACCAGGCCTTGCAATCTTTCGTCTGTCCAGAAGGTACTGAAGTAGGCTCGGCCGTGACTGTTGGTGGCATGGGGAACTCCTCCTCCCAAGGCATATGGGCAGCGGCGCAAGAGTAGTATCCCTTATTTAAACCGCCGCACCGAGGTTCGACTCCAGGGTTCGAGCGGTAAAAGTTATCCTGGGAGATGAAGCCCTTGTCTATAATAAGGTCACAAGTATCGCCCTTCTAACATCGTCAGCATAATTTCCCATGGCTATGCAAAGTAGGATGGATGCGCCTGCCTCCTTGGCTTGGTGCCATGCCTTGCAACTCTTGGAAGCGCCCTTGTGGGTGGGGGAAGGCGTCCAGTTCCAGTCAATGGTAGGACTAGGCTTTGGCGTATAGCCAGGGATGGAGATTGTCGTTCTGGGACGGTGAAAGCCAAAGTTCTTGGTGGTAGTGCACTTTGAAGGAGCGCTGACGCAAACCCACCACCCGATGAAGAGCCCTGAGCAGTCGTCCAGCACTGCCGGGTTCCATTGCTTGCTAGACACAGTGAGCTACTTCCATTGCCCGCATGGAATGATGGGCAAGGGCTTACAATTCATTGACAGTCATCCTCCGGCGCCCATAGTTTGAAGCAATTGACTCACAAGTATCGCCACGCTCAACCCTGAGCCAGTCCTTGCAGTTGTTTGGCTGACCATCTTGAGTTTTTGGGGGAGGCCACACAATATCTTGGGCCGGACTGGACAGTTCCCACGTAGGGATGGGATTTCGAATTGAGTAAGTCGGATCCGCCTCGGTGGAAGTGTTCTTGGTCGAGGTTTTGGTAGCGAAGGTTCTGGCCGTGGTAGTATCTTGGCCGTGGCCAGTTGGCGTGGAAGTAACACGGCTCGAGGTCTTTGTAGTAAAGGCATAGAACGTAGAAGGTTGGACTGATGTGGTACTCGAAGCATCTTGATCAACACCAACACAGTTCACATATGTGACCCAAAAGATCTTGCTACAGTCCTTGGAGACTACTTTATTCCATTTTAGGAGTTTAGCGCGAGTGACGCCATATCCAGACACGACAGTGTCGCAGTCATCGCCCTTCTTTGCCATGTGAAATGCATTGCAGTTGGAGGCGATTCCCTTCAAGGTGTCTCTATCAGGCTTGGAGTCCGCGGCGCTAGACACCCCCAAAAGTACAGCGAGGACCAGAATGAACGGAATCATGGCCAAGGATGACCTTTGGGGTTTTGCAAATGAATGAATGAAGGCAAACAAAATATTTTAGAAGAAGAAATACATAAATGGGGTAATAACGAATGTCGATGTAAGAGAGCGGGCGTTTCTCGTTGAAAGAATGGGAGTTGACTAGTAAAAGGATTTGGGAATGTGTTGAACACAACACGACTGGTAACTTGCCATTGTTTCGACAGACCAGCACGATTAAGTGACGATGCATGGTCCCGTGTTGGCTGTGTTGCAGGTCATCACCCTAGCTCATCTCATTCAGGGTCATCATCTCCGCAATGGACTGCTCCACAAGACGCAGGTCCTTGGTTTACAGGATCTCAGCTTTCCGTCAAAGCACGCAGGATCGCATCTGTGGGCCTTTGTGCTGCTACATGGCTGGGATAGAGCTCGTATGTCGCTGAGCACGAGCCCCGTCCATATAACTCTGTTGGCTGTGGGTGACTGTGAGAGCGTCTGTCTCAGCTGCAAGATTCGTCAATCTCATAGCTTGACCCATATCAACGTCGACCAAGCATATCCAAGGGCTTTTGGAGACCAACGTTTCATGCAAATGCGTCATTCGAGCTGACTGTGGACTTCACCGTCCTCTATCATGCTACGTATCAATCACGAGTACCGAGCCGTGATGGTGTCCAACAGTCTCGCAATGGTTTCAATTATACCACGTGATAGAATAGCCCATCAATATGCCAGCAAAGAGCAAGGTCAAGTCGGCCATGCATGGCGCATTGTATGTCAGTTGTTAGAGTATCGAGGATTGAGGAAGCCGCTGTTGCTGGTCTGAGACCTTAGTCAGCAGGTGGACCGTGCTTGCCGGCGATCGCGAAAGGTCGTGAGGCTCATGGCCCACGAGCAAAGACAGTCGCATCCTCATTCACCTTGAAACAACAACACTCGACGCGTCCTCGACAATTAAATCGGACCTAGACTCCCTTTCATTGCGATTTTCGGCCCCAGGTCAAACACCAGACACATCGATATCTTCAAGATGGCAAAAGAACGAAACTACAACCCAGTTCAAGCTCAGCGCAAAGCTGACAAGGCCAAGGCCATCAAAAAAGGTATGTCGCACCACAGACGCAACCCGTGCGCGCCTCTCTAAACGTTACCCCTAGGCAAGGCCGAACAGCAAGGACGACGCAACGAAAAGCTCGCGCGAAAGAACCCCGACCGCATCCAGAAACAAATCGACGATTTGAAAAAGATCACATCGAGCGGCGGCAAGCTTACACGGCATGAGGAGCAGGTGCTGGAAGGGCTCGAGAAGGAAATTCGAGCTGTGAGGAAGGCAAGAGACACATTGGGCGACAAGGCGCCTACGTTTGGGCGAGGATTCAACAGACATGGCGACTCGGGAGCTGGAGTACTTGGAAAGAGGCGGAGAGGGTCCAACGATGCCACGACGAGCGACGAGGAGGTTCCCGACGACGTAAAGAGCATTCCTATGCCACGCGACACACCGCCCCCGATCCCGAAAGATGTCATGGACAAATGGTGGGCGGAGCGACGCGCAAGGAGGGCTGCAGAGAACCCAACAAGACAAGACGAAGGAGACAGACAACCAAGGAAGGAAGCGCCTGCTGTCGAGTCCAAGATGGTATACGAGGCGAAGCCAATTGTGCGCGATCTCAGGAAAGAAGCAGTTTCGGCATTCGTGCCCACGGCAGTCAAGCTGAAGATGAACAAAGGACAAGGCCAAGGCGGATTGATGGAACCGGAAGAGGCAGACCGGCTCGAGAAGGAAGGCTATCTCAAGACGGGCGATAACGATGCATCTCGGCAAGCAGAACGAGGCCCGCCATCACGGCATGTGACCATGGAAGAGGTGGAGGATGAAGGATGAGGAGGCTTGATTATTCAGCCGTGGGTGGAGGTTAGTTCAGTTGGGTTGGTTGTCGAGATGCTAATGATGCAATTGACAAATAATAATGCATATGACGGCAGCTGGTTCTTGACCGATTTCTCGGCCGATCTGGTGCATGCATGCACGGATGCAACAATGGGAAATCCGAGGAATGGGTTGCAACCCGGAGTGACTCAACGACATTGGCTCATCCTAGGCGCCTTTTGTCGATGTTCGGCTATGATAGCGGCATGTGGAAAAGTCGGGGAAAGGACCCGTTCACCGGAAGAAAGAATGCGGAGGTCCACGTGCGCCTCCATCCGCACATGCGGAGGCAGAAGACGTCAGGGCGTGCCCAATGGAATCGCTCTGAGAGGAGATGGTGGCAGTCAAGGATGGATGACCTCGAGATGCAATGCCCACTGGTTTGGTGGAGCTGGAGCGAGACGAGCAAATGACGAGTTTTCATTACCTTTTTTTCATCACGACAGGCCGGCGCCCTATGTTAAAAAACCCACCCTCCGAAAGTGGGCCTTGCTCTTGGCTCGGGACGGCGCCGATGCCCGACTCTACAGAAGCAGTTATAACTATCTGGACCTCCCGGCAAGGGTTTCCTCTTTTGCCTCCCCGCTCTGGAAATTCCTGACAACTCGAGACAAGTCGACATGCTGCAAGTTTAAAGACACGGCATCAATTGGACAACTAGAAGCAATCAAGAAGGAAAATCGACATCGCTGAGAAACTCCAACGTGATGGATTGTCACCAAGTCACCTCGCGCGCCCTCCACGATGAGAACGACATCATCGACCATGTCAACAACATGGATGGAGGCGACGTGAAGCCAGGCACCGACCTCGAGAAGCAACGGACGACAGCATCGACGGCATCCTATCAAGAGACATATCCCGAGGGCGGCTTGCAGGCGTGGTCCGTGGTCGCTGGTTCGTGGTTCACCCTATTCGCTTCACTTGGACTAATGAACACTCTCGGCACCTTCCAGGCCTACGTGTTGAACAACCAACTCAAGGAGTATAGCGAGGGAACCGTTGGCTGGGTCTTTTCCGTCTACACCTTTCTCGCATTCTTCTGCGGTGTCTACATTGGGCCTGTCTTTGACAAGTACGGCCCGAGATGGCTCGTCATTACCGGAGCCATCTTTACTGTGGGCGGTATGGTGTTTATGAGCTTCGCTACTGGTAAGTCAACCCCTTAACTCACTGTCCCTCAATATGCTGATGCGCCTCAGAACTCTGGCAATTCATTGTCGCATGGAGTCTTCTCACGGGCTTCGGAACGTCGCTGCTGTTCACACCCTCGATCGCCGCTGTCGGTCACTTCTTCAAGGCGCGGCGCGGCTTGGCAACGGGCATCGCATCTACGGCTGGTGGACTGGGTGGTATCGTCTACCCTTTCATGTTGACATCGCTAATCGAAAAGATTGGTTATGGCTGGGCAACCCGAGTCGTCGCCCTCGTGTGCTTGTGCTGCAGCTTGGTGGGCATCTGCCTCCTGCGGTCTCGTCTACCTCCGGCCAAGGACGCCACGGCGCAGCCCAACTTTCGCATCTTCAAGAGCATGCCGTTCCTCCTCACAACCATTGGCATCTTCCTTCTCGAGTTTTCCCTGTTCATTCCCCTCGGCTACATCTCGACTTATGCGTTGCACAACGGCTTTGGTAGCGACTTTTCTTACAACCTCATTCCGATCCTCAATGCTGGCTCAGTCGTGGGTCGAATTCTCCCCGGTTACTACGCAGACGTCATCGGTCCTTTCAACGTTAGCATTCTCGCCGTCATCCTCGCTATTGTTGCATGCTTTTGCGTGTGGCTGCCTCTGGGCTCCAGCACGGCCGGCATCATCATCTTTACGCTGCTCTTTGGCTTCTCGAGCGGAACCAGCATCGCCATTGCCCCTGTCTGTATCGGGAGGCTCTGCAAGACGCAAGAGTATGGACGCTATTACGCTACTTCGTACACGATTGTGTCTTTTGCTTGCCTGATTGGCATTCCGATTGCCGGCAGCATCGTCCAGGCCAACGGCGGCGAGTACTGGGGCCTCATCATCCTGACAGGCGCCGTGTACATTGGCTCCGTGATTGCACTTTTCATGGCCAAGGTGTACCTGCTGGGATGGCACAACTGGAGGGCTGCGCTCTAAACAGGGGGGTGTCAGGCACCAACAATTGTCAAAACGTACGAGGTTGGCCTGCAATTACATGGATCTTGAAAGAGTTGGACAGGGTTTAAAGGCAAGGAAAAGAAGAGCATGACAAAAAGAAAAGCATTGCATTTCGGTTTTGGAAAAAGGAGTTTGGGCAAGGAAAACGAACCATATAAAGATAAAATTGGCACGGCCGGCTTGGATTCTCCGTATATAGTTGAGCATAGTAAAAGCTGAATATAATGTCTATTGTTTTTTTGTAGAAATTGGGGCCCATTGTTGTGTAACTCGACCCATTCACTCGAGGTCATTTAGATGTACTCATGTCATTACCCGTAATCTTGGAAGCTATACGCGATTCACTTGGTGAACCCCTTGATGTGCTGATCATGCAGCTCTTTCACAGCAGGGATGATCAACTTTTCAACCTCGACGCCGGGATCCTCGCGGGGCAGTTCCTCGGCCTTTAGAGGTCGCAGCTCGGCCTCTCCCCAGCCGCCCTCCCTCGGCACACGCACCCAGCGATCCTCGCGGCCGGGACTCACAAAGACAACCTCCCACTTGCGCGTAGACAGCAGGTTGCCGATGACCAGGTGGTGCTGGTACCGATCCAGACTGTACCGGGCCTTGCGCACCAAAAGGGCAGGGTCCGTCTCGAGCTTGAAGGACACGATCATGCCCTCGGGCGCCCAGCCGTCGACCAGGTTCTTGAGGAACTTGGGCACCGGGTCGAGGTCAACGACGAGGCGCTTGGAGCGGGGGACCGAGGGAGACGAGTCAAAGTTGTCAAACGTCTCCTCGTCGTCGGGTTTCCGCTCGTCCACGGCGTTAGTCGACTGGATCTTGTGCTCCGACATGCGGTCCGGCGGCACGAAAAAGTCGGAAACAGCGGCTGCGAGGTACAAAAGTCCAGAGGGGCCCAGAGGCCCCATGAGACGGGCAATCTCACGGAGCTCGTGTAGGTAGTCGACGATGGTGACAAATGGAAGCGTCAAGAGCATGTTGCCGTCCCTAGCCTTGCGGTACTTTCTCAAGACACCTCTCATCTTGTCCTCAACCTCGGACCGCACGCCAATGCGCCCCTCATCATCCTCGGCTAGAAAATCAAGAAAGCAATCCGTGGCATGGGAATAATGCCTCGAGTAAGGCAGGAGGCTGAACTCGCGGTGCAGAAAGATGACGGCGTACCCGGCCTCGAGAAAGTACTCCGCGCTGGTGGCGCCGCGGGTCCCGGCGCTGAAGTTGTCAATGTAGCGGACCGTCTGGCGCTCGAGCGGGACGGTGGTGCCGCCAGAGGTGACGAGGACGACGCGGTGGCCGGCCGCGGCGTGGGACGCGATGAAGCCGGCGGCGAGGGCCGTGTGCGCCGCGAGGTTGCGCGGGGGCGGGTTCTGCGAGAAGTAGACGTCCTCGGCGGCGAGGGCCTCGGCGGTAGATGAGGCGGGAGCGGCCATGGCCGGGGG
>SSHR01002987.1:0-19792 GCA_006518225.1 Fusarium neocosmosporiellum | reverse complement strand
TTGTGGGCTTTTTGGGGATTTCTAGATTCATCTGCATTTTCCTTACAGGGGTTGCTTGGGCTTGCTGCCAGGCTACGGACAAATACCGAAGTTTGACAAGAGCACAAGAAGCAAAAGAGGCGTTCGAGCGGCATCTAGGGGCACAGCTACATCCTCATGTACATGTGAGAGAGTGCGGGACGGACAAGAGGGCCCAATCAATGGTTTTGCTTCAAGGCACTACTTTTGGCTTTGGCGTTGGTCGTATGACTCCTCTGACCCCCTTCTCCCGCTACCAAGAGGGCTAGGAGCAGCGCGCTGTGTCATAATGTACGTATGCACAAGGGGACAACAGGGAACAAGAACGAGGTCGGTATCCAGGGATTGGTGTCTGCAAAAAACTATAAAGCAGGGCTGGGTAGCCCATCTTATCTTTATGTACCCAAGAGCAACCAGGAGTCTTCTATCTACATTGCCTGCCTGCTTGTCTTCCAATACATGACACACGAGATTTCAGTCGTGTCGTCCCCCTCGAAACCCTTTTCCTTCTTTTTCCAAAAGCCCGTTCGTTTCCTTATCATACCATAGTAACGATGGAGGAATACTCTGCATGATTCGTTGCCTTGTTACCCGTGTTCATACAGGGGAATCTTCATGTGCATGTTTGCTCCTTGACGATGCCGACTTCATGCAAGTCGGCGAGGCATTGCAATCGACAACCACGAGAGAGATGATGCTCTCCCGCTCGCCGAGGAGCCGAGGTTCGATGCTGGCCAGCCACTAACAACACGTCCGGCGCCGATTCTTAAATCCTTCAGGAAAGAAATGGCGACTCTTGTGGGTGGAAAAGAGAGACCAAGAGAGTGAGGAGGATGTGGGGATGTGTAAGAGGGTGAAGAGGGGGGCGGGGGAGGAGGAGAGAAGTTGTCAAGACATTTACAGCTTCTCCTTGAGGATGTTCTTCATGCGGCGCTCAACAGCGTTGAGGTACTCGGTGGTGGTGACATAGTCCTCACGGCCAGTCTTGCCGCAAGCAAGGGCAAGGTCCTTGGTCATGATACCATCAACATCGACGGTGTCAATGCAGGCCTGCTCGAGGCTCTCGGCGAAGGAGATAACCTCGGGCTGGTCGTCGAGCTTGCCACGCTGGATGAGACCACGGGTCCAGGCGAAGATGGAGGCAATGGGGTTGGTGGAGGTCTCGTTGCCCTTCTGGTGCTCACGGTAGTGGCGAGTGACGGTGCCGTGGGCAGCCTCAGACTCGAAGGTCTTGCCATCGGGGGTGATGAGGACCGAGGTCATGAGGCCAAGGGAGCCGAAGCCCTGAGCGACAATGTCGGACTGGACATCACCGTCGTAGTCTGGGAGTTGTGTTAGTGGCGTTAATTGAGGCACGTCGAGTGACGAATCAAGTGAATCGTGTCAAGCGACATGGATTCATGAGTTCGCACAAGTGTGCAGCATCAAGGGAAAAACTCACTCTTGAGGGCCATGATGTAACCACCAGAGCTCTTGATCATCTGGGCGACCATGTCGTCGATGAGACGGTGCTCATACCAGATCTTCTTGGCCTCAAACTCGGCCTTGTACTGGGTGTCGTAGAGCTCCTGGAAGATGTCCTTGAAGCGACCATCGTACTTCTTGAGGATGGTGTTCTTGGTGCTCATGTAAAGGGGCAGGCCCTTGTCAAGAGCCAGCTTGAAAGAGGCGTGGGCGAAGCCAGTGATGGACTCGTCGGTGTTGTACTGGGTCTGGGCGACACCACCACCATTCTTAAACTGGAAGACTTCAATCTCCTGGGGCTCACCACCCTCGGGGGTGTAGACCATGGAGAGCTTGCCAGGGCCGGGCAGGACAGCATCCTTGGCGCGGTACTGGTCACCGAAGGCGTGTCGGCCAATGATGATGGGCTTCTTCCAGCCAGGGACAAGACGGGGAATGCGGGGGATGACAATGGGCTCACGGAAGACGGTACCGCCGAGGGCATTTCGGATAGTTCCGTTGGGGGAAAGCCACACTAGAGCATGTAAGTCAGCTGGGTTTCATTCTTCACCTTTTGGTTCATCACGGAGCATCTCATTCGTCATGTTTCTGCCCTCACTTTCTCCTCATCATGTGTGCGGGGGTGGCGATTGGTGGGGGAGATGGCAGCGAGCTACAAGATGCAACTCAGGCTAGGCTAGGGATAGAAGGGAACTCACTCTGCTTCAGCTTGAACTCCTCGACTCGGGCCTCGTCGGGGGTGATGGTGGCGCACTTGACACCGACCTGGTACTTCTTGATGGCCTCGGCGGCATCGATGGTGACCTGGTCGTTGGTCTCGTCACGGTACTCAAGACCAAGGTCATAGTACTTGAGGTCGATGTCGAGGTAGGGGTAGATGAACTTGTCCTTGATGGACTGCCAGATGATGCGGGTCATCTCATCGCCATCGAGCTCGACGACGGGGTTCTTGACCTTGATCTTGGGGGTGGTAGCGGAAGCCATTGTGCGGACGGCGAAGGGGGAGATGGTCTGGACGGCACCGAAGGAAGCGCGGACAGGACGAACGGCGATCGGGGAGGAAGAAGCAAAAGCGACACGGCGCAGCGAAGACGACAGAATAGACCTTGGGACGGCGGAGGCGAGGGCAACAGCGGGCATGATGGGCGAGAAGAGGAGAAGAAGAGGGCGGGAAGCAAAAGAAAAATCCGATATAAAAGGGTCTCGAGAGACAACTGGCAAGGCCGGGCTCGGGAGTCGTCGCCGGGAACTTGGATTGGGTAACAGGCAAACGGGGAAGGCGCGAGTCCGTCTGAGGATACCCAAGGTTGGTAATTTGCTGCTTTGCTGCTTTGCTGCACACCTCAGGCGCGGGGTGTAATGCGGAACGACGGACGGTCGGAGGAGGGAAGGAGCCTACGAGGGTACGAAGGGGGGGCGTGCGTGTGTGCTGTGCCTTCCTTTGGGGTTAGGCAAGTTGTTTCGGGAGGGGGAAGGTGCAAGGTACAGCGCTTCAACCGAGGAAGTAGCCGGTTACTGCTCTGCTTAACGCAGGGAAGGCGGCGACCGAGAGGAAAACCGACCGACGATGCGGCGATGCGACGGCGATGCGACGGGATATGGGGAACGACGATGGCGTTTCCCCCCAATGAGACGGAGTGGATTTGATGGGAACGGTTTGGTAGGCGCCGCTTTTTTTTTTTTCTCGTCTGGGCCGAGCTAGTGCGAGGATCTAGGCGCAGAGTGAAGGGAAAGCTGGGGAATCGTTAGACCTTTGCGTCAGCAGTTGGGAGGAGCCGTGCAGATGGAGAATGATGCCATGCGGCGGCAGGAAAAGAGATGCTGTGAGCGTTTTCTTTCTCTTTCCTTCTTTTCCCTTTGGGGGAGGAGCTCCCCGAGGAAGGCATTAGGGGAGGCGAAACAGAGAAGGGGGGAGTGAAGTTTGAAGACGGGAGCCAGAAAGGAGTGGTTCTCGTTGGTCAATGACGAGACACAGAGGATAGATGATGATGTCTTGTGGCTGGTCGATGAGGCTCTACTAGCGAGCAACCCAATCCGAGAATGGAGATTCGACTTACAAATCCTTTCGATGTTGTTTTGCTTGCTTTTCCGGTTCGCGTTCTCCTTCTCGAAGATGATGATGATGGTCTGAGAACTGTGATGGTTCGAGAAACTGGGGGTTCAACCGAGCTCGAGTAAAAAAAGGACAGAACTCAATGATCCGACAACGGACTGCCGAGTGGGAATCACGTCGGTTTTTCCTTCTTAGCCTTCTGGGGTCATTTCGTCCTGGTCGGCGCGAGACGCCGAAGACGGCACAGAGCGGGAATAAGGTACAAAAAAACGTGGCTGATCTTGTTAGACGGATGCGACAGGGGTCTAGCTACATAGATTTGGCGTCATTTTTCTAAATGTCCTCCTCCAGATGTGAAGCTCAAGCTGCGCTCATCTTTTGCACCTCGCGATGATTTCCAGGCGGAGTGCCCATCTCGCAACCCGGACTCTTCGGCTCTCAAAATTACGTTCCCCCTTCAGGGTGTGCCTCGAGTAGCCCAGACCTCTTTCTTCCTCATTACCAGGGTCCTTTGGGGATGCCAGCCTCGGGACCTGACCGAGCTGGGGCGCCCTTATGAACATCTGCAACCAGAGAAAAAGGCGCTTCTGAGACTTCTAGCCAGTGCCCAGCCTCGACGGTTAGCACTAGTGTCTATTCCGCGTGGGGCCCCCCAGTGCTTGTTGGGGGGGCTTTGGAGCAGAAACGGGCCCCCTCTTGCATGACAGCTGGGTTTCGCCCTCGCCTCGGTGTTGCTATGGCCGAGCCTGAAAGCGACGATGTTTTGTCAGTCGAGGGTGTTGCTAATTCCAGTGGGCGTCACTGGTCAAACCTGATCCGGGGGGAGGTTGGCATTCCGAAAGGGGCAATTCCTCCAGTACCTAATCCAAAGCCATCTACAGCCATCATCACCAAGGACGGCAGAGTGTCTCGTGAGGATATGCGGAGTCAGCTTGTTTACTCGCCTCTTATAAAGCCAATTGACTGTCGCAATCCGGATATAACACACCGCTCCCCGGCAACCCTCCACCCCGCCGCGCGGGAGAGGGGGGGAAATGGACGCTAATCCGGGCCCTTCAGCTCGGCGCCGTCCGAATCTCCGTTCTCCGTCTCGGATCTCCGGCGGGGGATCCGCTCTCCGCGCCGTGATCGGGGGGAAGGGCGAGATGCGGGACACCTTGTTGTTGCATTTGCCGCCCGAATGAAAGGAAAGCTATTCCGATGCAAGGGAGGGGCGGAGGTGAATATCCCGACTGGAAACTCAGCTGCTTTTGATATTTAGCAGTATTATCCGCGGCAGGGACGAGCTCTCCCGATGAGGTCGGTGGTAAAACAAAGGCACCGGAATAGTCCTTCAACACAAAAATTCCAACTAGGTTTCTCACTCCCATAGCCAAGCAAACCCTTTTATGCGTGCGGTTGGATAGGAGACTCTACAGCGAGCTCTGTTACACAACTTTAGCACATAACTCAGAAGTCTTCTCCCGTCTTGACATTTTGCCTATCCGCCTTCCGGAAAAACGTCCGAAGCTGCAGCGGCTCCGGGGTTGACTGCACATCTGTAAGTCGTAGTAAATCCGCCCGCAACGCCTTCGACAATCAAATCAAGGTAGAGAAAGGCAAAAGGAAACCAATTATAATACCAACATGAGAGTATCGCAAAGTATTAATAGACAGATCTCGCTCCTCTTGAGCACAATGCGTTGTTGCGACACCACCACAGGGTAGGAGACACATATTGTGGAACATTTCCGAGCCTCGGAAGACAAGCCCGAAACCATATCTAGATACTACCGATTGCATTCACGATCATCAAGGTCCTACACGGTCCCGGTGTTCCTATAGTACACGATTCTTTCCCAGCTACACCCTGTTACATGATATCCATAATGTCTAAGTCCCACCAGCTTACACATCAAAAATCTCGCCGACGCCTTCATTCCCGCCTCTTCGGTTCTCGACAATATCCAGCCTCCATCCTTCCCAGTGCTTTAGCGATCGCTTAATCTCCTTGATCCGCTCGATCCGTTTCTTCGACTCCTCCTCCTGGGCCTTGCGGAACGCCTCCTCGTCAAAGTCCAGGTCATCATCATCAAGGAATTCATCATCGTTACCACCTGCCAGGGCATTGAGCCCGCTTGTCAGGAAGTCACCGATGCCACCAGGCCCAGACTTTCTCTTTTGAGTTGGCGAGATCGCATGTCCTGGCGAAAGGTCGACATCGTGGAATCCTGGGCTTGTCGCCTCCATCTCACGTCGCTTGCCAATCCAGGCCCCGCTACGAAGCTCATGCACCTCGCTCTCAAGAGCCCGGATCTTCCTCTCAAGCTTCTGGCGTTCTTCGTCCTCGAGCTCATCAACGCCCTCGTCATCCAGCCCACCACCTCCTTCGAGAGACCTGCGACTTCGAAGTTTCGTGTTCTCACTCTCAAGCTTCTCGAGCTTTGACCGTAAGTCGGTCGCGTCTCGTTCTGCCTTCTCCTTCTCCTTCTTCAGTGCTTGCAACCGTGAATCTTGCTCCTTGTGCAATGTCGTGAGAGTCGTAGCTTTCTTCTCCAAGGCCTCGACCTTTTTCTCGAGCTCATCGCGAGCGTTGTTGGATTCCTCTAGTTCATGCTCCAGAGTCTTGAGCTTGGTCTCAGCGCTGGTTCGCTCGCTACCTTCTCGGACGGCTTTTTCCGTTGTACGCTCGAGGTTGCGCTTCAAGTCCTGAAGCTCACGCTGCGCCTTGCCCGCCGCAGCCTCCGCCCGTGCTAGTTTATCCTCCAAGGCAGTAATCTGCTCCTTCTCAGAGGATGAGCCACTGGCATGTCGCTCAGCTTGCGCCCTGAGCTTTGAGATCTCAATCTCCATTGACTCGATGGTGGCCGACTTTGCGTCAAGTTCAGCCTTTAGGTCAGCAGGAGGCGTAGACAGAGACATGGATGGCCGATGGCCGTGGCCAGAGCCCCGCGATACTTGTTGCTGAAGCTGGGAGTTCTGGCGCTGTAAAGCGGCAAGTTGGGTTCTCTGCAACACAGGTCAGTACGCTGGTAGATTTATGTCGCGTGCGCATGAGGCTCTTACCAGACTGTCGCAGAGTCCGTCTTCAGGGCCGCCCGTCTTGGCATGGTCATCGCCGTCGTTCTCCCGGATGTCTGCCAGCTCATCTTCAGCCTTTTGCCACCTCTTTTCCGATTCGGCGGCTTCCTTGACCAGGCGTTTGTTCTCTTTCTCGAGCTCCTCGATCCTGGCCACATGCTTTCTGTAAATATCCGGCGCAGTGTCGCCATCGGGGCTGAAAGGGCCGGGAGACACAGCACCACCAGGGGGAATGGATCCCGCGCGGAATGATGTAGACCTCAGCTTCGACTGCTGGGCCAAGGATGGAGCAGCTGGAGAGAGCTCATCTTCATCGTCGTTCCCTGGCGCCTCAGCATCGTCTTTGGGCGTCTCCTCGGGCTTGTCTTCGGTTTTCTCTGTGGGCGCTTCCTCGGTAGCCTTCTCGTCGGTTGGAGGGGGGGCATTAGCGGAACCCTCTGGCTCAGTTGCTGGGGTCTCGGCAGCCTCTTGCTTGGTCTTCTTGGATGCGCTGCCCTTCTTCTTGCTCTTCTTCAGTTGCTCGACCTAAAACGACCATCGGTCAGCTTGCTACATCGTTGGCAACGGGAGGAAGGGAGGGGTGCACGAACGCGCTTCTTGGCCGCGGCGATCTTCTCCTGGCGGGCCTTTTCGTCGGCGTCAGCCATGGTGGGTTGAGGTACTGCACGTGTATAGTTCGGATCAGGAGAGTCGCGTGGTAAGTTTGATGTCGGCGTTGTTGAAATGTGTCGTTTAGATCGGGCTTGGATAGGTAGGTAGGGTACGTGTTGGTGGCAGCTCCACGCTCAAGGGAGCTCCGTCATCCTGCTGAAGCTTAGTTGGCTTGTGCAGGGACCGTGTAATCGGTATCTGTTTCAATTATCGACACTGTGTAAACAACATCCCCTCTTTGATTGTGTTTTGACTGGAAAGCTTTACTTTCGATCGTGATACAATTGATTATTTCCCCAATGAGGCGGATGGAGAAAACCGAGCCCTCCCCAAAGTTATGAGTTTGCTGGCTGCCGATAGTTCAGCCTCTTATTCGCATTCCTCTTTCATCCCCAGATCGTTGACTCACTTACATCACTCCAATGAGGAGAAGCTTCCATAACCACTTTGAGAATTTAGTAAACCTCAATTTCTATCCTTTTTAATTGGATATTAGTTGGCATACGCATACGCACTTTGAATTCTGTTGGGTTCCAACAAGGTCCAGCTGAACCCAGGTGCCTGTTTGCTGGTGATCGCGACGGGCAGCGACAGTTGCCTGACAAGAATGGCAGGTGCCTCTTCTCAACATTTCACGTGAAATTTTAGGACAAAGAAGACTGGAAATTCTCACAATGAATTGTAGGCTCCCATCCTTCCATCATTCGTCTTGATCCTTCGCTGACCTGCTGCACCACTTCACCGTCAAGCGCCTTGACATGAACTGGACTGAAGGGTCTCTCGCCCGTCACTCCCGCCGTAAAGGATGGGATAAAGATGCAGCCCGCCAGAAGGAGTACTTTGCCAAGGCTCGAGCCAGGAAACAAGAAGCCGCTTCTGGGAAGAATGCACCTAGAATTCCCTTCGCCCCTGACTACATCCCATGTCAACCGCCGGCCGGTAATTCCTCGAGCTCCTCCACGCATCGAAAGAAAGACAAGTCACCAAGAAAACGATTGATCCAAAACCAAAGTGATACGGACGAGAGAACCAACCCTCCTAGCGATCACTCGCAGCCAGGCCAGCGGACCCCCGGTTCACTCCTCGACCCAACAACATGGGCCAATCAACATCGACCTGACATCGATATTGATGCCAAAAGACGAAAGCTCCTCGAGGAACCTGACTGGGGCAGTATCCGTTTTCAGAAGCCCCTTGGGCCCATCTATCCGGAGCAAAGGGCACCCGTTACTCACTTCACCTATAGAGGAAACCACCATTTGCGAGGAAACGAAGCCAATACCTTGGTGCAGATACCTGGCCTTGACGGCCGCCTGAATGAGAGACCTTGGGCACATCGGTCTAGAGATGGCATGCAAATCAGGATTGGGGACCAGGACCTTCGCTGGAGCACGGAGAGCAACTCGGTCCGAAGTTCTGTTTCACGACGTGGGCCACTTGGTGAATTAGGGACATGGCACTCTACACCACCCGGATCAGTGGTATCGCGTTCGCCCTTTGAATCACGCCCAAGCGTGAGCTGCCTGTCTGAACCTTCTGAGTATTTCGGAATCGGCTCTAGGCCGCAGCCCCCGTTCCCAGACCTTGCAATCGCCATTGGGCGCTCTCTGGAGGGGCGACGAATTAAGCGACCAAATGCTCTGCACGATCGAAGTATTGTCGTGACATCCTCACCACCTGTTATACATCACCCTCAACCGACTCGAGACGGACATTTGTTTGACATCTACTCTTTCGAAGCCCAAGACAACGACAGTGTCGTCGCCCGAGTTGGCTCAACTGGACCATCCTCGAGTCACCCCATGTCCGATGATATTCAATGGAATGCATGGCTGAACGAAACTCCTGAACCTGGACCACAAAGCTCGTCTTCGGTGCATCAAGGACCAGGCTCATTTCCTCGCAATAATCGGGCGTGGGGTGGCTCAGACGATCGATCGCAGACTCATGACACCATCTATCACGGGGGTGCACGACGAGGCAATAGTAGGAAAAGCGATGAGCTTTCGCTATCATCGAGCCCGCGTTGGTCTTGTCTGCTTTCTTCTGATTGCCCAAGCGAAAACACGCGTGCGACCATGGTAGAACTCGAGACTCCCAAGCAGACCCGCTTCTCGAGAGTGGAAGAAGAAGAGACATGGACTACCTTTGTTAGGGGCCATGGCCAGAGCTACGAATTGGGCAAGCCATATTCGACATCTGGCAGTAAACCGACCCCCGCAATACACGAGAATCAACAAAAGGCCTTGAACACTCAAGACTTGATGGAACTCTTGGTCGTCAAGGAAGGGAGACAAGGAACATGTCACGAACACAGAGAAACAACACCACAAGAGGACGAGGATGAAATCTGGAAGAAGTTTATCTTCGACGACTACGCCGCAATTAATCGTAGAGCACGCGAAGAGATCCACGAACAGACCAAATGTGACCTGGGGTTGAAGAGGGCGATCCCCCCGAGCTATGTTTTGGAGCCGGCTTCAGGGGTCAAGAATGACCAGATGCGTGAGGCCCCAAAGACTGCCGCAGAATCGTCTTCAACACCCTGCCTGGACTTGAATCGGAATATACCCGAGTCTTCAAACAGTGCGGTAGAACCATCTCCAGCGCCAAAGACAGGCATAGACCTCCCGATATCACAGCCCCCAAACACAACTGTTGAGTCGAATCCGGCAGCTAACTTGGACTTGGACACCAGCATTCTAGAGCTCTCTTCAGCAGATGAGCTTGACTTGAGTCTTCACATACCCGAGTTCTCGGACAGCGCTGTGGAGTTGCCTTTAGCACCAAAGCCCAACGTGAGGTTGCAGACGGCAGAGGTCTCAACTGATGTTATAGAGCCACCCTCGGCATCTGGAGAAGGGCAACCGGGCGCATGTACAACGCAAGTCGCCACCGAGGAGCCCCCTGAAATACTGTCCTGCACAGATGAAGGTATGCAAGCTCCATTAGATGCCGTCGCGGAAACGAATACGGTGGACGCCAACTCGACGGCTGCCCAGCCAGGTTCGCCTCAGCCGGCGCAGACAGAATTCAAGTTTCATCACCCGAGCCTCTTTGTTGGCCGTCTAGCCAGTAATGGCTCGGCCAATATGCCGTGTGCACCCTCGACTGCGACGCCAAAGATGGGCAGGCGACCAAGAGCCAGGGGTCGCAGGGAACAGGGAAGGCCAGACTTTCGTACGATGCCGGACTATGATGAAGATCCGATTGAGGAGTGCTGCGAGGGGTAGGCGAAGAGCGGGTGACGGAGATGGGATGGGGACATGCAATGGGGCTGGGTGCTTGCTGCATGAGGCATGAGGCATGAGGTCACGGGCTGTTTGTGCAGTGCGCGATATTGTGTAGCGCAGACTGGGGAAGCCTTCATGGTGGCCCTGACACCAAGTCTGGGGAAAGCATTTGCAGGGAATACGGTGTCACGGGAGACAACGGGAATGATATGAGGGATCTACTTGTCTCTTTTCTCGTTACACACCCAGCCAAGGGTATGAGGCGAGCCATATGTCGTGATGACCAAATATCACACCGTAAAAGTCGAGAGGGAAACAGAATGTCAGATAATTGTGCCATTGTTGGGTACTGTAGCTGTAATCCAGAAGCCCCACACAAACAGGTGAAATACTACATAGACGAGAATGAATACACACGAGATGCGTGCAACACGCCCCCGGCAAACAAATCCGAAACCCATGACATAATCAAGAAAAAACTCCCGCCGTCTATATAGTGCCGTAATATCTTTCCCTCTAAAGTAGTGCGGGTATCTCATATCTCATCCGTAGACGTCACAGCATCATGTCCCTGCCAATAACAACACCTCTTATCTCGCTGCCTTGAGCGAGCTGAACCCCAGCCCAGATCAGGTCCCAGTAAGCTTATCCAGGAAAGGAAAGTCGATGGAAGGATGGAAAGAATGGAAGAACTGATGGTGCACACCACAGCCACACTTGACATTCCCCGCAGCAGGGCCCCGCTTCTAGAACAATTCTCTCAAGTCAGCCTCATGGGCTGGGATCCTGGTGGGGACGGGGATCTGCAGCGCATGGGTGGGCGTTTTCGAGAGGTCCGGGGAGGATCCCTTGCTGCGTCCTGCAAAGGTGGTGTGGGCGACCAGGGACTGAAGGAATGGGAAGCCAAGAGAAAGTATGCCGAGTAGGCAGACGTTTAACATGTAAACGAAAAGAGCAAAAAAACGCCATGATGCCCGAAGCCGTTCATAGTGGTGTGCCGGTCTTGGTGATGTACAAGGGTTCCTGCAGCCTCATTGCCAAGCTGCGAGGCGGGATCGAGAGCTGTGCTGGGTAAAAGTGCACATGCCGGCACATCCCGCGGTACCGATGACAGTTTCGATGTGAAGCGAGCCTGTCGAAGCTGCAGAACCGTGCTGCGCAAGGCGCAATCATGATTTCAACCAGGTGCGAGACTTTGTGGTGTCTTGTGGTTGGTTGGTTGCGTGAGCAAGGCTGTGTCTCTGGTCACCCACTTCAAGATCGGCTGCGGCGCTTCTCCTTGCGCTTGGGCTCACACGACCCCTTGCACTTGGGGCATTCGAAGTCGTCCTTGGAGATGTAGACGCGGATGAGGCATCGTGGGCATCGCCACCAGTTGGTAGCATAGTATCGATCCTCGAGCCACTCTTCGTTGACGGTGACGCCGCGCTTCTGGATATCTTCACGATGGTACTCGCGCAAATGGTCGCGGAAGTGATCACGACGACGGAAAGGCTCGCGGGCGCGGGTGCATCGCGGGTAGTCGCAAAAGTGTGCCTCCTTGGTCGAATCGGGATTGTGAGTGTTCCTGTAGTGGCGCTGAAGGTCGGCAGTGCGCTTGAAGGGCTTAGCAGTGCAGCCAGGGTAAAGGCACATAGCAGGAGAGTCTTGACCGGAGGGACTGCAGCGAGTTAGCTCAAGTAAGAAGAGAAAGGAGTGGGCGAGGGACAGACGTACCCATCGGCCCGAGGAACAATGGTGTCCTCTGAACCTGCAGAGTAGGGATAAGAGTCCTGGTAGGCAGGACCTTGTAGATAGGCAGGGCCTTGATGATATGCAGGCTCCTGTTGCTGAGCAGAGTAGTTGACCGCTGACGGGTCGTTGTAATAGTAACCACTCGCCGCCATAGGAGATTCGGGGACTGTTGAGGCGGTAGAACTACCCCCAGAGCTGGCGCCCCGGGCAAGGGGGTAGGAGTAACCTTCGTATGGATACGCAGATGGCGACGTTGCCTGGTCTTGGGAAGCCGAGGCGTCGTACCAACAGTTGCTCTGGTGGTCGTAGTAGCTCATTGCGGCGGCGATGAAGGTGACAGTAGGCCTTGAAGAAAGAACTGATCCGTTGCAAGTGTAGAGGAGCTAGAACTTGGCTCCGTCAACGTGGGTATTCGAGGCACGGATGCTTGAAAGGTTGAACAAGCAACTTGTGAATAACAGTAGTGAGAGATGGTGGCATGCAAGAGGCCACAAGTAAGTTAATGTCTTGGTGGTAAATCCCCAAACGAAGATGTAGGGCTTTCTGCATGGAAGTCGATGCTGTTGGTGTGATGGTGATGGTGATGGTGATGAATGAGTTGAAAGTGAGGGTGGCCAGGCTGGTTATATGCTGGAGAGTCTGGTGTCTGGAGAAGGGGGGTCTGCTTGGGCGGGTAGGCTAAGTAACAAGGCCGGCAAGGTGAGGCTCAAATCGCACATTGCTTAGTGAGGCGGAAGGTGAAGAGTCATGTCATACACAAAGGGAAAAGGCAACATGGCCATGAAACTGAAAGAGAACTATGTGGTGCCGATTGTGGTAGCTCTTGGCTGCAAGACCAAAGGGGTATCATTAGGCTTCTAGAATACTATTTGGGATCAAGAACTTGGCTCGGGGGAGTAGTTATCGCAGGCCCAGCCACAGCCAACGCTTGATCTGACGGGCCCTGGAAGGGATACGGCCGACATCGACAAGACGAAACACGGTCGACGATTAGAAGCCAAGACAACAAGGGTGGCAGTGGTAGAGCGAATCGAGGGGGGGCAGAAGAAGGAGCAGGGGTCTGAGGCGAAGCATCTGGCACTAACTGGCTCGTGATCCAAGTTGACACTTGTCGGTTGGACGGGCACTAGGTATGGAAGAGCCAAAGCAGATGGCGACAAAATGGCGTCGAGACACAAACATGGAAACCGAGCTGAGAGGCGCTTGCCGGGCTTGGATAGCGAGGCCGGTGTCCCGAAGAGGAAAAGAGGGTGAGGAGGTTATGCACAACCTTGAAGCTAGGAAGAGGGTTCCTGAGAGAACGAAGCTGCTTGCTTGCATGAGAAGGATCAACGAGGCCGGGCGCCTTGTACAGAGTACAAAGCAGAGAGCCGGGTCGACCGGGATCTGCGCGGTGCAAGGTACAAGTGGGCGTACACTGGTGATGTCCAAGAGCATGCTTTGCGCCAACAAGAGTCAAGGGCTCGACAAGAGAGCACGGGGTCAGGATCAGCACCAACCTAGCCACTAGAGTTATCTTGGCTCTCGCGTTGTGGCAGCACAGAAATGCCCGAGCATTCTGAACAGGGTGTAAGTAGCGCCCGAGCCAATGACATTGGCAACGAGGCAACAAAAGTGAAAGCTCAGAGAGCCGGGAGGTCGAAGGGGAGCTGGTCCGAGTTGTCAGTGACGTTACCGGCTGGGCGGGTGCCATGAGGCTATGACATGGCCACAATGGGGCTGACGGGATTGATCGATAGGGCGGTTGACGTTGGCGGTTGATGGCACGGGTAAAGACATAGCAGCAAGAGTAGATGCGAGTGTGGCAGACAGCGATTGGGGAGGCTGCTTTGGTTTGTGCACTCGGTAATCCACTCATCGCGAGATAGAGATTACATAGTGGCAGTGCGCGGCCAGCAAAATCTCGGTCGCTTCCAAAGGCAAAGCCAGTTTCAAGAGCCTGGGCGTTTTCAGGGCCACCTGCAGAGGGGGGTGTTATTGGCGTCTGGGGCGTGGCCCGCAGCTGTGAAAATGAGGTGCCCTCCACTTGCGCCGCACAGAACGACCAGGGGGCCGGCTGGTATGCAATTGTATGTAGGAGGATGCAGGGGAGATGTGGAACGTCGAAGGACAACATCTGTATCCGTAGCTGTCACCTTGAATCCACGTCGGTGGGGAAAGGAGACACTATGGGCCTGATTGCCGCGGGTCGCAGCGGGAACGGGGCCGTCTCTGCGTCTGCGACCTCGTCAAGGACTGAATTGACGAGCACTCGGTGACGGGAGGAATTCAATTGTCGTTGCTGGGGGATCCATCTCGTCCCATCTGCCCCATCGGTGGTGGTCAAGGACCTGGAGACTTTCAGACACATCAAGATTGGGCCTTGACACATAAGGACACGGCACTCGGTGGTATCAAATCGCAGCATGTGGTAGGGCCATCGAATCAGGTTGAAAGGGGATATCGAAATCAATTTTTTTTTTAGTCGCATGGCTGAGGCAGAATAACGAGGCAGAAGGGGGAGTCCTACAGGTAGGACCTTCCGAGGCTCCCTACCTACGCCCTGAGCTTGCCCCGGTTAGTCATCTCGCCTGCCCTTTGGCAATGAGGAAAGCACGAATCGACTCAAGCATTGGCCAGCAGCTGGCAACCACACGCTTTCCCGGATATCCCTTCTCTCTTTGAGCATTTCCCATCCATCCATTCCCATCATCATCGTCGTCATGCCCATCATGCACTTTCATGCGGTGGCCTAGATGCTTTGCATTAACACTCACCGCGCGCGATTTGGCCATCTCTGCAGTACAAAGCCATTAACAACAAGTGGACCCAATAGATAGCTTGCCTTACCAGGAGGATGTGGCACACGGGACATGACATTACACGGCCAGCAACCGCCCATAGCGCACAAGCAAAGCACACGCACAAGGCTCAATCAACTCCATGGGGGATGAAGCTTTGGTGGGTGCACAGAACTTACTGTACCCCTGTTGATAGCTCGACGACCAATCGAATGGCACACCTTTTGCATGGATTCTGGTCTACCTCTGTTGCCTGGCCCAGAGCAAGTCTTGGTGGAGTTGCGATTGATTGAGCTGTGGCTCTGGTCAGTCGATCCAGGTGCTCACCTCAAGCGGATCAAGAGCACAGACGGTGCATCGCCATACCGCCAACTCCCACGCCCCCGTCTCCCCACACTCTCGGTCACTCATCTGGTTGACCTACAGCACCTTACATGGCTGGTGTAATTGCCTCTGCATCACATCCGTTGCTGAGCGCCGCATGTAAGTCAATCCGGGACGTCCCTCAGCCATTTTGCTTTTGCGAGAACACAGAAGGTAGGCAGCCCACCAGAAAGCCCCAGGTGATCAACAGCCAGCAGCAGCACCAAGCAGAGCAACCACCCATGGATGCCTTGTCTCGTCTGCCTGACCTACCGGGTTCATCTCCGCCTCCTGCAAGTCAACACAGGAAAACTCTCCGACAAAGCCGTTGTCGTTGTCTTGTCTCTGGTTCGTCGATTTGGGCTGCTTGCCGAGCTGCCGTTCGTTCCATGGAGCTTGGGGCGTGTTAGTGAGGCTGACTGAGGCAGTGACATCAAGTAGATGCAAGTTGTCGGCTTTGAGATGGTTCGCCCTCTACCCAAGTAAATGGTTCGCCCGCTGCCTCGACGACTAGAGGCTCCACTGCAATTGTTTCCCGCAGGCTTCGCCCTCTTGGTTCCGTGACCATTTGCTTGCCGACCTCTGCCCAACGAGCTTGCCAAGAATCCTCGCGGGGAAGCTCCGGGTCCATGCCACAAGGTTGACATATGACCCTCGCTAATCAGGATCCCCCCTTTCTCGTGTTCAAGGATCTTGCTCCCGCGACGGTCTGCCTGGGCAGATAAGGAAGCATTCTGGAAACCTTCGTGTTCCGATTCTATCTTCGTTCTGTTTCACTCCCCGGCAATATTCCGCGGTCAAGACCGAAGGAGCTAGGGGAGACATCGTTCTGCGTTTGTTCGCTGTTCCGAGCTCTAGTGATGGAGAATGCATCACCAGGTAGTGACAGTACTGCGCCGCAGACCTAAGTCACTCCGAGGAAATGGATCCGCCTCTCCGAAAAGGACGGCGACAATGACTAGGTGAGACGAATGCTAACGAGAGCATTGCCTCATTAGCCTTCGGCCGGCCGACGATTCGATTGGCTTGTTGAGGAATGAATGGATGGCGATGCCACAAAAGAAGGCAGCCAGACGCGCCAATGCAATGGGAGCCTCTCTTGTCCCGCCAGCCCTGGTTTCAACCAGACTGTTTGCACTTTGCCATGGCCCAAAGCAGAGCGTTAGGTTCGAGCTCACAACCGTCATGGGTCAAGTCATAGTCTTGTCAGTCAGGGTTGAACAGAAAGAGTCAAGGGAGGGATCGAGACCACAAACGCAACTGCAGTTGCCTCAGTTGAGACAACAAGGATTTTCTTCAGCTCGCTTTCTTTTCTTTTCGGAAGGGACTGCGCATATTTGCCATCATATGACTTTGCATTGCCTCCTCGCTGATGGTATTGACGTGGTCGCAGCGATGTTTTGTTGATGACCGACACCCTGGCTGATGACCGGCGACAGCAGAAGTAAGAAGGAAAAGAAACCCAATTGCACAAGTTCCATTCCTTCTTTCAACCTCGTCTCATCCCTAGATATATCATGCAAACATATGCTCCTAATTCCCCATTCTGTCCTTTGGGCAGCAATGCATCTCACGCCGTTCATGCACTTTTACACTTTGGTCCATGAGCGCTTCACCTTGATCGAGACCGAGGACGTGCCACGTCGACACACAGACACAGCGAGAAGGGCGTCGGGCTGAGATCTCACTGAGGCGCAACACATGTGGACGAGATGGCTTTGCACATGCCGACGCACCGGCAAAACGGGCCTCGGGCCTCGCAACCGAATCTGGGGCTGTCCTATGGTGCATGTCAACCACCATTGAGCCGTCTGACAAACTGCTCTCTGCGAAACAGTTCTCAACGAGGCGAGAGCCTGCCGCCAGAGCCGAGCTAGCAAGCAAGCCACGCATGCACCACACCATACACTTGACTTGAGGCATACATACACATGACCAGCGATACAACCCACACGTGTAAAGACTCGTTTCTCAGGGCTGCGTCGCCCGACACTCGAAAGGTTCCATATTCATATCTCAAACACTGAGGTTGCTAACGCCCCATGTAGCCATTTCGCACATTGACCTGTCCCAGAAAAAGCACAACAAGCGGCTGTAAAGCGAGGACAAGGGAAGAGGAAAAAAGACGAGGTTACCCCATGATACCGTCCCTTTTCCCACCCTTGTGCTCCCCATGAAACCCGCCGAGGGTGGCTCCAAAACCCATTGTACAGTCAGCCATATCCCGTTCCGTTCCATATCCATCTCTCTCGCGCAACCAGAATTACCTGCGGGAAAAGCCCTGTCCCGCTTGGTCAAGGAAAGTGAGGCATTAGACCTCGTCCTCGAGAAACTTGTAGGCAAACTTGAAGTCCGCTTTTCGTCGGTTCATCCTGTCATGTTGTCAGCACGCCTCACAATAAGGGGTCCTTTGGGTTTTCCATACCAAGTGCTCTCGTAGTCAAAGAATCGATACGTGCCCTGCTCAAAGTCCTCGGTGATGTTCTTGGGCTCCTCGTGTCTCTGAAACCATGTTTGATACTGCTTGTGGAACCGCCAGCTCTGGTCCTTGAGGGCCTTGGCTGCCAGATACTGTTGAGGAGAGCCTTGCTTGTAGTAAAAGACGTAGAACAGAGTGTCAGGGTCAATCTTGGAGTACAACCGAGGGTCCTCGAAGATAGCGAGGGGCTCGCGGGGGAAACCAGACACTGTAGGAGGCACCGGAACGTCGGGTCGGTATGACCGTGGCACATCGGCGTCCTGGACATCTGGGCAAGTTCCTTGACTAGAGGTCATGATGCGCAGCGTTGAGGGTGCCGAAGGGGGTGCCGGACGCTTCCTGGAAGTTTCATACGTCTCGACGAGGTCCTGCAACGATGAGGGCAGGTGGTAGATGCACTCCTCCTCAGCCTCCTCGATACGCTTGATTCCATTGGAAGCACCGTTTGTTTGGGGTACTAGATGAAGGTCAGCTGGGGGCTTGTACGGGAGATTCGCGTACGTACGCTTTGGCGGCTCGGTGGCTTCGGGGACGGCGGGCTGCTTGCCAGCCGCCTTGGATCGCTTGGACGGCTTCACGGGGACGGGGACAGGTACAGGCTCGGGCTCTGCGGCGGTGATGGCAGGTGTGGATTGTTTGGACTCGGCTTGTTGAGACGCGGGCTGGATCAGAGATGTTGCGGGAGAGTTTGTCGCGCTTGTTCGGGACTGCGGCAGCGGTGATATACTCGTCGACGCGGCGCCGGGAGGCGGAGGTAACGGGGCAATACCCACGTTGTTCTTGTCGCTCGCGGCGGCGGCTGCAGCTGCTGATGCGTACTTGAGGCCCTCCCCGGCCGGCCGTGTAGGTACTGATGCTGGTTTCATCGGTGGGCCGCCTGCACTGCCGTTGCTGATTGTTGTTAGAGGAGCATGGAGGGTGGCGAGGGCAGGTAACGGCGACTTTGTCTGGGAGGATGCCCTCCGTGTTGAGTCGGCCTCCTTCTGCGCCTTCCTCGATAGCAGCTTTGGGGGGTCGGCGTCGGCTGCCAGATCCTCCTGCACGGATTGGGTGTCGAGGGACGAGTTCTTCTCGTTGTCCAGGCCCATGCCGTAGGTGCCTTCCTCGTCCTCGAGGTCCAGCTCCTCGTACATCTCCTCGTCCTCGATAAAGTCCTCGTTCATGCCGTCTGATACGTAGTAGCGGATGCTCTCCTCGAGCTCGTTGACCTGTTCGGGTTCGACGCCGCCGTTCTCGAGGGACCTGCGGATCAGCTCGAGCTTCCCTTGATGCCACTTGTGTCGTTCGATGACACGCTCGACCTCGGCGATGCGCTCGGCCTTGGCGCTGTTGTTCTTGCCCTTCTTCATGGTGGCCTGTATCGACTCGCCCTCGGCCTCGAGAGTCTCGATCTGCTGCTCTAGGTCGTCGACCATGCTACTTAGGAACTCGCTCGCCTCAACCTTGGCCTGCTCTTTGGGGTCGAGCTTGGCGGCGGCTGATAGGCCCTCCTTGGAGTATGCCTTGGTCTTCATGGCCTTTTCCACTGCCTTGAATTTTTCCATTTGCTAACCCGACCGGTCAATAAGGTGTTTTGTTCTTCTCGGCCTCGTCAGTAGCAGGCAAGGGGACCAACCGTCTCGATCAGCTTCCGGTGCTCCAGCAGCGGAGCCTTGTCCTTGATGTCGTTGCTAGCGGCCCATGTCTTGATCTGGTCCCTCAGCCGCTGGAGCTTCTTGATCTCGCGCTTGAGGTTATCCTCTAGTTTGTCCTTTTGGGCGGGGTTATTCGACTGCTCAATCTTCTCGTAGATGGCACTGAATTCGGTGACTCCCTCGGCCACCTTCTTGAAGCACTTGTCGACTTCTTGTTGCAACTTTCTCGCCGCCATTGTGATGGGAGCGATGGAGCCTCGCGGGGGCGCACACGGGGTTCAATAGAGGGGGTCGTCGTCGGAGTCGGGGGGGAGGGTTTGGTG
>SSHR01002985.1:0-14464 GCA_006518225.1 Fusarium neocosmosporiellum | reverse complement strand
CGAGAGACGCCCTCTTCCCGCGTGATCTGGCTGGCCGACACGCCCGAATTATATCTCCAAACAATCCTCGTTCTCGTATGAGGAGAATGATGTCTTTTTGGGGCCATTCTGACTTGATTTGGCTGCGTGGTGAACAATTGAAGTTGGTGATGATTTTGGTGAAAGTAGAAGGGAAAGCGGGGTACCGGAAATGTGTCGTTACTTTTTGAGACCCACTGTATATACCCAGCATTCATCCATTCTTGCAAGCCGTGATCAGGCGCCACTCCCATGTAGTCTGTAACCTGACGCACTCTTCTATAATCTCAGGATCCTCCCACCACCATGTATCAACCGTGATATACTCTCCCCAGACCTCCATCCAGAGCATCCTACCAACTATGTTCCGGAGCTCCTCTTTGATGGTGTCTTCCGACGGATGGCTGTTTTCAGCCGGTGTGAGCTGTTGCTCATCGAGCGGCACAGCGGAGAACTGTGTGCTCGTAACCCTACCTTCAATATGCAATGATGCATTCTCCAACCAGATCGGAAGCAGTCTGCTTGGGTTCATGCAGCGAAAGTTTGTTTCTAAAATTAATAACAAGTTGTGCTCGATCCACGCGCGTAGTAACGGCCCCAGCGTGCTTGTAAGCGGGAGCGGGTCGACCAGCACGAGGTGTAAGGCGCCGTTGGGCTTGAGGCACCGGTGGATGTTTTTCAGAACGCCAGGAATCTCCTGGGATGTTGTTGACAAAGGAAGACGTAACGAATAGACTGCATCAAATGACGATGGCGCCATGGGGAAGGCTGAGGACGACCTCACCGGCACAAGGACCGGGTGGATATTAGGAAAGAGAGTGTGAGAGAGTGGTGCCGGTGACAGGTGGTAAACCTGCTTATTGTGGTGCACAGCTGCTAGGTATGAGGTCGCAGCTACCAGTTGATGTCAGTGAACGATTCCATGACAAGACCAAGGCTGGAAGAGACTTACCTGGTGTCTCGTAAAGTGCAAGAACCTTCTTTGGTTTATCCGAGTTTTTGTCCTGGGCCGTGTCTGGTCTGTCTTCTTGATCTACCGGCTGGTCCATGTTGTATAACGCGGAGAGCATCCACTGGGTCTTCTCCACCTCCAAGTCTTTCCATGAGTTGGGACTGCTCAATGTGCCCCATACTCCCTTGAGGCGGAGAAGACGGATACTGTTGCTTTCAGAGGCCAAGCGTGTTACTTCACGCTGCATGGCGTTCTGTTCCATTGGAAAGCTTGCCTCTGGTGAGCTTGGCTCTTCAACGGGATCTTCCGTAGTTGACGAAAACGTCTCCGTTGTGGGAGTGCAGGCCCACGTATCTGGCGGCTTCCAGCCATCAGTTGGCTCACTCCTCAACAAGGCATTGCATGATGGCACTCGTCTTGGTGTGCTGGGTAAAGGTGGCAGAGGGGCACTTGAGGACTTGCTCTTGAGCGCCCGCAAGGATAGAGTCCTGTTCATGGTGAGATGAGATCAACAATGACACTTGGAGTACATACTGGCCACCCGAGGACCGTGGGCGACTGAGAGACTTGCTCTCTGTGTTGGCTGTGATGGTCACCTCAGAGCTCAGACCAAATTGAGGGTCCGAGGACGTGCGCAATGATGTTGTGACTTCAGTGCTCCTGGCTATGTAGGAGCCCTCACTAAAGGTCTGGATGATATGGCATGGTTCTAATGCCACCCTCTCGATGACTTGGGTGTCCCACGACGGGGAAGGGGGCAGAGGATACTGGTCGTCGTCCCCTCTGGAGTCGGTGTTGTAAAGCTCTGGAGGAGCCTGGCGGCCAGTAAGTCGAGTCAGGTCAAAGTCGTAGATACCTGCGTCTCGCTTTGACAGATTCGACGAACCTGAGGAGCATTCCAGGATCTGTTCGTGAACAAGAGTGTGATCGGTGGTGGATTCGAAGCTGTGAGATACTGTGTCGGATGTTGTTTCATAATTATTGAGGGTGAAGTTTGAGGCTCTGTCAGCCTCAATGTCGTAGTTGTTGGTCGAGGTGGTAGTGTGGATGGAGGATGGCGTAAGTGACAGAGAGGTAAAGTCCCTGCTGCTGGTCTTGCGTCCGGGGTACCCAACAAACGAAGGGCCGTCGCTGGATGATGTCGAGCCTCGACTGAAGAGGGATCTCGCCTTGGTGGAGCTCTTGTCGCTGCGCGGCTGTCTGGCCTTCCTTTCGCGATGTTCCTTTCTGGACTCCCTCTTGGGGTCGGTCCAAACGACGTCCCACATTTTGTGAGACCGACGAAGACGACGCAAGTAGGCAAAACTTGTTGCTGGTCTGAGAAATCTGGGCAATGTGCGGCCTTTCGGAGGAGGGCCTGGTGAATCGGGAGTTGGCTGTGGAGATGGGGACCGTGTCATCGGAACAGAGTGCAACTGTGTGATCGATCGAGGATGACGTGAGGCAGAGCGGAGAAGAGGGCCGGAAGGTTTGGGTGTGTAGGGGCCCTGGGCAAACAATGCCCTATCCTTTTATTTGACTGCCCCCTACATGCGGGCACGGCGACGAAAAGGCATGGCTATTGACTCTCGCAAGCTGGCGAATGTAAGGCTGAACCTAATCGTCAAGGTGGTGCGTCCATGCCATCGAGAACGAGCAAGCAGGGGAAGAGTGGCAGAAGGGCGGGAACCCGGCACCAACATTGGCAATTCCATGGAGTTGAGCGCCATGCCATATATCAAGGGGACGTCAAAGCACCACCGCCGGATCTTGCTCCCGCCGGGGTCCTGAATCCATCCACCTGGCCTCGCTTTTTTCCTTCCCGTGAGCCGATGCCCTTGTCACAGAGATCAGATTTGCAACAGTCCCCTGACAAGACATCCCCGCCCGCCGGCATCACACCATGCATGGGTCTGGATGCAGCCACGGCTCTTGTGTGGCTTGGTGCTATCGACGCCATCACCAGCTGGTTGGTTGCTCACGTGGGGGACACGGCCCTTGCTCATGGCCTTTGTGTGCTTGTCCCTCGGATACTCGCTCCTGAATAGAGAAAGGCCATCTCGGTAACGTTGAGGGCTTGAGAGCAGCTGCATGAACTCCCTCTGCGCGACCGTTTACCGTTCCTGAGATGGGCACCCACGATGTGGCAAACACTGGCGGCGATTGTTACTTGATACAATCACCAAGGCAAACGCCATGGTTTGGCAAGCAAGAGGACGTGCGCCCTCAGAGTTGGCAACCAAGAAGCTCCTCTACCCACAAACATGCACGCAGCTCGTCCAGAAGCAAAGCTACGTTCGACGTGGCCAGTTCCAAGGGACGGAAAAAGAAAGGTGAAAATCATTGTCCGGTGCCACGGCCGCGGAACATTTCAACGCGGAACTGTGGCGTCCTGGTCGGTAGCTGATGGCAGGGCCTCAAATGCCGTGGCTGGTTCTAGACCGTTTGCGAGGATCATCGGAACACTCTCCCTTGCCCACATGAAGATTGATCGATTTTTAACACCCTTGACAGGCTGAGATCTCGATTGGTCTCAGCTGAATTGAAAGCGTCTGGGCCACTCGCGGAAGGGGTTATTCAGGCTGTCTTATCCTTCAGCCCCTTGATGCATCACCACATGCTGTTCCATACACCCGGGTCGCGAAACCCACGAGGCGGAGAAGCAAAACGCGTGGCCTGCAGGTTGAGTTGTCTTAGCTTTGGAAAGTCTGTTAGCGCTTGCGTCGGTAACAAGAAAAGCAAACAAATCATCCCATTCGTTCCCAGCTGCCGAGCCTGCTTTCTTCTTGAATTGTCAGCAAGCCTCAAGCGCAGCACGTCAGAACCAACAGTCGGAGCCGCCGAAAGTGCATTACGAGGGTGAGAAATTGAAGGCTTTTTTCCCTAATTCTCGACCTCCTCCTTCTCAAGGGACAGGGAGGCCCAGAAGCTGGCGGCAAAAGTCAGACAATGATGTGAGATGCCGCTCGTGCGGGAGGTGGTGGCTTTCATATGTGCTCAGACAGACAATCTTTACGACACTCAGCGAGCCTATCGCCACTTGGAGGCAAACAGAGCACGAGGCAGACCTTCAAGGCCTTCCCCAATGCAGAGCACAGTCTCTTGTTGGGGAAGTGTCATATCCACGTCATATCCACGTCACGTACCTGACAGGTGGCTGAGCTAGTGGCAATCGTGTTACTTTTGACAGCCCCAGCTGCCCAGCTAGGTATTTAGTGCCAGGGGCTAGCTGGAGGCGATTCAGCTGGCAAGAAGCTCGCCAAAAGCTCAAGTCAATCGGGCATGTCAGCGATCCTACCCGGGCCCTTCTCGTGCACGGTGCTCGAGTCGCGTGTCCCATCCCGCTGCTTTGACCCCAATGCGGCCCGTCTCAGGCGATCTATTGGCGCTTCCCCGTTGACGGAGAGAGATTAACTTGGTGCCTCTGCATGGCCGTGGCTTAAGGTTCAGACCTGGAACGGCCGATCGGCTAACTCGACCCGCGGATGGGTTCCTCCGCGACTGAGCAGCATCCCTGTTGGCCATCCGAACCGCTGTGTCCTTAACTTGCAAGCCTCCCCTCAGCACAAAGGCATGCTGCCATCTTTGTGCTCGAGGCAGTTCATCTCGCCAAGTAAAACGCCGTGAAACTCAGAGCCACCGCTGACGTCTAGCTGTTGATGTGCGCTCCTGGTCATCATGGAAAGCGTCAAGCCCAAGCTCCATGGCCTGTCAATGGCACTCGAGGGCTTCAATAACCGTGTCTCATCTTCAGGCTTTGGCCTTTTTTTCAGGTTGGAAGGCAGTGGCCATGTACGTTATTTGGCCCTTTTCTGCCATCTTCTTTGCTCTGCTTTGCTGACAGCCCCTCTAGCCCAAGGAGATCCCTGGCTCATCGCTGTACAATGAGATCCGCGCAGGAGCGACCACTTTCGCAACGATGGCATACATCATTGCCGTCAATGTACGATACCCAGCCTATTATCTTATTGCTTGCCCGGGCACTAATCAATCGGTATACAGGCCACCGTTCTTTCACAAACTGGCGGCACTTGCCCATGCGATGAGGAGAATCGGGTGGACTGCGACAACAGCGTCAGCTACATGACGTGCAAGGAAGGTGAGAGAATATCTTAAGCGTCGGACATGGGTTTCAAATGATTAACCTCCCTAGAGAGGTCAGAAGGGATCTCATTACTGCAACAGCTGCCATTGCAGCTCTCTCCAGCTTCCTCTTTGGCCTCTGTACTAACCTCCCGGTTGCTCTGGCGTGAGTCTCTTGAGGTGACAAGCAAATCGGGTACTAATGGGAAACAGACCCGGTATGGGCATGAATGCCTACTTCGCGTTCCAAGTCGTTGGTTACAATGGATCCGGCCATATCCCATACGGCGTGGCCTTGACCGCAGTCTTCACTGAAGGCCTCATCTTTATCTTCTTAGCCATGACGGGCATGCGACAATGGCTCGTCAAACTCATCCCGGCCACCATCAAGACAGCAACTGGAGTTGGCATCGGCCTATTCCTCACTGAAATCGGATTGTCCTACTCGGCTGGTATCGGTGCCATCACGGGAGGCTACAAGGCCACGCCCTTGGCTATCGCGGGCTGTCCCATTGAGATGATTGACCCTCAGACTCAAATGTGTGATGGTGGACTCATGTCAAGTCCCAAGGTACTTATTGAAGCTCCCAGATACGCACGAAATACTGACAACAACACAGCTCTGGACAGCCATCTTCGCAGGAGGTATTTTGACAGCCTATCTCATGGCTTTCCGTGTTAAATACGCCTTTGTCATTGGCATTGCTCTAGTCTCTATCGTTTCTTGGCCGTAAGGGCATCCCACTCTCCCGGATCCAAGGCCTCTTGCTAACAAGTCATTAGACGCGAGACGAGCATCACCTACTTCCCACATACAGCAGAAGGAGAGTCGCGTTTTGACCTTTTCAAAAATGTCGTATCGTTTCAACCCATACGACACACCCTGAATGCTCTCGAGTGGGATGTCGCAGCCCATGGGTCTCAGTTCGCGCTCGCACTCTTCACCTTCCTCTACGTGGATATCATCGATGCCACCGCAACATTGTATTCAATGGTTAAATTCTGCGCCGTTGTTGACGCTGAGGATGGTGATTTCCCTCGCTCGACGATCGCATATTGCTGCGATGCCATCTGTATCTCCATCAGTGCGCTTTTCGGCTGCTCTCCGGTCACCGCCTTCATTGAGAGCGGTGCTGGTATCGCTGAAGGAGGGCTTACTGGACTAACATCTATGGTGACCGGTCTCTGTTTCTTCGTCTCAGTCTTCTTTGTTCCAATATTTGCTTCTATTCCACCGTGGGCGACTGGTCCAACTCTGATTCTCGTAAGTGTCTCGAGATTCCCCCTCTACACAGGTTCTAACACAATCCACAGGTTGGTTGTATGATGGCTCGACAAATGACTCAGATTAACTGGCGGTATATTGGTGACACCCTTCCTTCATTCGTCGTGATCGCCTTTGTGCCATTCTCATACAGTGTCGCCTATGGGCTCATTGCGTAAGTTAACACCAAGTGTTTCCCAGACGCTCGACTAACAGTATATTCAGGGGCATGTTTCTCTATGCAGCCATCAATGGATTGGTCGGATTAACTGTCCGGCTATCTGGTGGAAGACTAGAGCCGCGTGAGTACGATCTCAAGGAGTACTGGACTTGGAAGGCGCCGGGAAGAAAGCCATGGTTTGTTCGAGCTCTGCGGAATGGGGGCTGCGTCAGCAAGGAAGATAGCGAGTCGAGCACACGGAGGCTTGATAACAACGGCTCCGATTGCGAAATGTTCCGAGTGGCGTCCACAGAACGCAAGGACGAGGCGACAGATGTGGGTGTAACGATGCCTATGAGGACACTATCATCCTTTTCACGACGATGAATAGAACTAGATTCGGTGATGCCTTCAAAAAGCTTGTTTGGTACTGCTCTGTTCACTTGTATTACCATGTTGTTTGAGATTACGACTAACCCTGTGAGACGACAACATCTTGGACCGTTTATCGTATCTAGCAGCCTTCTCGCCCACTTCCACGGGCTGGAAGGATTTGTCTCTTCATTCACCATCTCCAATCGGCCAGGTGGATTTGTGATCATCACTGTAGTCTGGGTTCTTCATAGCATGCCCAATACTGGTTGTTGGTTGTTCTTAGCGAACCACCGTCCAAGCCGATTCTGGCTTCATGAAAGCGGCGCCGCAGTCTATCATCAATGGATCCCAATCCGCGAGTGGATGACCACGAAGACAACTGCAAAGAATATACTGAACAATATTACTCAGCCCAAGAGCCTGAGGTCCTCCTGCTACCTGTACAATCTCAGCGGCTCCTGTGACATGGTTGATAGCCATTGAAACATCGCCGAGCATAATCTTCATGGCCAAATCAGTCAGTGGTTCTGCTTGTATGCTATCCTTGGATCTCAACATGAGGCTTACCTCGTCAATGCTCAGAACCAAGGCCTTTGCCACCGCCATGCGGCTTGAGGCTAGCCCTTTTGCCGAAATCGTCTCGCGGAGGCTTTGGACGTAGCTTAGCTTATATTGGATAGCAAGCTGTCCGAACTCCTTCTCCAAGTGGACCATGAATAGATGACGACATGCTGCGAGAAGAAAACCCCTGAGAAGGTCGACTTCGGTTGAGGAGAAGAGTATCCAGTTTTGTCTCCTGTAGTGGTGATCTCCGCCAAGGTGCTTCATCACTGGGCAGTGAAGATCCAAATAGGGAACAACGACGTTTACATCTTACGGTAACGTTAGCTTGTGGTTACTCTTCTAGAAATGAGCAACGGTAACACAAAGCAGGATCGCTCACAATGATCAAACATGAAGACCTCCTTGGGATCAAGTGATCGAATAAAACTTGCGAGGGGCTCATGCTCAAAGGCGCCAGGAATAACTCTCGGAACTGGAGGCCTTGTCTCTTCTCGGTCAACTGAAGGTTGATTGTCTGTTGTAGAAGCCACCGCTATCTCTTGCGGCGCTTCTTTTCTGTTCTTCTCGAGCATATAGTTGGCCATCCGTAACCTTCTGGCTCGTGCATGGGCGGCACGCGCGGCATGAGAATGAATCTGTCGGCTAGGGCCGGCAGACGAAGAGGGTTGTACTAGGGGTCGAACGTTGATAAATTCCATCGTTTCAAAGATTTAGGTTGTCTTGGACACGAATGCTCAATTACTACCTCAAAGCAGTCGCTTTATCTGCCAAGATCAGAGCACTGGCTGTTGCGTCCTCGTCAACATGCCATTTGTCAGCGCTTTTGAGACAGAAAAGCGGCTAAGATGTTCTCGTCATAGTTGCCAAGACATGCTCCTACTTAATACGGCCTAGTTCAGCCCAACAGACAACCATCCCTGGCCTTACATATGATACGAGACCGCATCGCCAATTTCCTCGTACATGGCTTCCAAAGCTGCCACCACGTCATCAGGCAGCGAGCCCTGCTCAATCATGTCAATGTTTGCCTCGAGCTGCTCCGGGCTCGAAGCTCCGATAATTATGGCGTCCCCGTGGGCCTTGCTAAGATGACTGTGGTACGCCGTCCACCGAAGAGCGGCAGCATGGCCACTAATTCCATGGCCAGATGCGATGTCAAGCGCCTTATCCGTGGCAGCCATGATCGACGGCTTCAAGTAGAATTGAGAATAAATGCCACCTAGAAGATGCTGGAGCAAAGCAGCCAGGGTTAGTACAGGAACACCTCATGATTGGGATAACGCACCGATTTATCATATCGCCCGCCAGCCTTGACCTTCTTGTGGTTGCCGGCAAAGAATCCAGCAGCAGCAGGGCTGTAGGCGTAAAAGGCGATGCCTTCCTTTCGCAAGACAGGAAACAGATCCTTCTCACCGCCCCTCACAATGGGGTTGTATTGGCCTTGGTAGACGGCCGGCTTGACAAAGCCGCGTTCCTCGCAAATTTTGACGATGGTCTGGACTTCATCGGCTCTGTGGTTGGATAAACCCCAGTGCTTGATCTTCCCTTCTTTGTGTGCTTGATCCATGGCTTCACAAGCCTCTTCGAACTTGGTGGTCCGGTCTGGCATATGCAAGTACTCAATGTTGATCTGTTTGATCTTCAATGCTTCCAAGGACGCGTCAATTTCCTTCAGAATGTTTTCCTTGGAGTGACTGCCAGGCTGAAGCGAGTTAACCTTGGTGTCGATCACAAAGCGGTCGCCCGCAGCAACCGCCCCCAGCCTGGGTTCAGAACTGCCCGGGGCATGAGGGGAGTAGTTGCGTGCATTATCAAGTTGATGATAGCCACGAGCAGCGAAGGCGTTGAGAAAACCATTGACCTCATCAGGGCTATTAAAACGAGCCATGGGGTCGATCGAGGTGTCACCGATCTGTGAGGTTTGTTAGGGATGTCATCTGAACACACCACTTTTCGTGTCACCACGTACATTTGCTGTTCCAAGTACCAGCTTGATAGATGATTCTCCGGTAGAAGCCATTGTCGCTTGAGATGATGCGCAAAGATTTGGGGAACAGAGTGTGGTTGCAAGAGAACGTTGAGAGGAACAGGTTTCAAGAGGATTGGACGTATTTTCTGTGTGCTTTGATCTGAGGAATTACGAGGAATTACACAGGCTTTTTATGCCTCGATTCTCTCATACTCAGGCCAAATAGCAGTCTCCCAAGACTGCATTTCGGACTACGGGGTTCGCAATTGTTGTTTGATGCCAAGAAATGCGCCTACTCTTTTAGGCAATCATCCGGGTCCCCCAGGTCGGCGACATGAGTCTCGCCCCAACATTCAACGCCATTGATTCAATCAGAGTGTATTTGTAATGAGAACCAGCCGGCCTTACCGGCGCCTTTGTCAAAGATCGGTGTAAGTGAATAATCACGCAAGCTTTTTCCCCATTCTTGAGCCCATGTCCCGAGTCCTTCGGCGTTCAGTTAGCTCTCAAGCCGCACTCGGTTCAATGGTAGGACACTAACCAAGGCGACGCAAACTGCTAGGCGACTGCAATAGCGCCTTATTACAGCCCAGGATGGAAAGGTGCGACACTACCGTAATTGGATTAGATCGCTATTGAGGCACGGGAAATTTTCACGCACTCAAGATCGATTACTTTTTCAATTGCCCCAGAGTAATATGGTAGATAGCAAAAAGTTTAACCCGGTCTTGAGTACGGGAAGACCCCGCAGCAAGACGGGTTGGGGATGGCAGGCAAGGGATCAACCAACGTCAAAAAAGATATCCTCTCCTCGCTCTCACAGCAGGGGGCAAAAAACATACAACAGCGGGGATTCGCTGGTCGTCACCGACCCAACTACTAATCCGCCCCTCACCGGCTTATCTATGGGAGAGCGGACGGGATCCCGAGTTCTCCGGTGGGTATGGTCGTATGTACCAGGATGCGTGCAAAACATGATCATATGCAGAACATTCACTTCCTCATTCCGCAACAAGGAGGAGCTTGACGCTTCGTCTTTCCGACTGAAGACTATGCAGGAAATTGCCCGAGGTTTATCTTATTATTATCATTATCTAATTTGGGGGGAATCATCATGAGTGTCGTGCGAGACGAGTGTAGCAACCAAGTCCTCTGGAGTTTTTAGATGCGTAACTGTAGCATGAGCCACCACAACATTCTTCTAAGAAATATTGATCGGCTCTCACACAAGATTAAGACAGGTAGTTTGATACTTCACTACCAGTGAATGTAATACCATTATCATTAAAAAATGAATCATCTCTTAAGTGTCAATCAACAGCAATATACATCGAGCTGCAGTGCACATGCTTTCGATGTTGAAGGGTGCTAACCTGGACCGTGGATACGGGGCAGTGGAGCAGCGGAACAGGGGTCGCAGCCACATTCTCCCAGCCCCTGCTTTACCAGCTGTTTGCCCAATGTTATGCGCCCATCTGATGGATGAGAATGCTGGCGTTGCAGCAGGAAATCGCGCTCGGATCTTCCACCGGAGGTATTGGCCTGATCGTGCACAGATGTAAGCAATCATTCTCCTATGGGCTTGGCCAGTAATGAATCACACCAAGTAGTTCAACCAAGCTTGAGCTCCCCACTTTGAGGAGTGAAGGATGAAAGCGAGCGAATGCGATGACGATCAACCAGGAGTCAGAAAAGGCAAGCCGGGAGAGGCATTGTCATGGGAATGAAGAGGACATGCTCCCAGAGCCATTAACGCAACCCATTCTCTCTGCACGAAATTGGAGCGACGCTTTCTCCTAACCCAATTCCTCAAGCCTCTCGTCCCACTGGACCCTTCCAAACTCTGAGCACATGACCTGTCCATGGCGACCAGCCCCTCATCAAACACGGGTTCCGTGGTCTAGTTGGTTATGGCATCTCGTTAACACCGAGAAGGTCCCCGGTTCGATCCCGGGCGGAACCACGTCTTTTGCCGTTAAGTCAGATTTGGAGTGGGCCACTTTTTTGCCTGATGGAATCGTCCTTGATACTGGATTCCTGCAGGTAGGAGACGCAGGTAAGCATCAGAATGATGAGTAATTCGTGTTGAATAAGTATCTATGCGTATTAGAAATCCTGATTGCGCCTTTTCCGAGTTTACTCCAGCAGGTACTCGGGAGATTTGAGATCAACCCATCCCAGGTTTGGTTCAGATTGTTTCCAACCTAGCCGGTCACGAACAAGTTGCGAGTAGGTCTTGACGTCCTCGATCGGGTAGCTGAGAAAAGGTATTTCCTGGAAAACGTCAACGGGATGACTTGATGGGTCGGTTTCTGTCTCACCTCCTGGCGGTGTACGCCACTGCACATGAACATGATGTGCACAGTTCTGCTGCCGGTTGGCAGGGAGTACTCTCCTGCGCCATGATAGAGACTTCCTAGCATGACGAAGGCCTCTCCTCGTTTGAGCTCAGCATCGACAACACCCATGTCGCCGTCCGGTCCGAAATCCGGCTTGTCATCTCCCCAAAGGTGTGAGCCTGGGACAATGCGGGTCGCTCCGTTGGCTTTGACTGTGTCGCACGCGGGGACAAACAGACCCAATAGCATGTCTCGCCCCTTGGAGTATGTTTCGGCTTTTTCATGTCTTGCATGGTGATTTTTATCGTCTCGGTGTAGTCTTTGGGCACTTGTTCCCGGCTGCGAGTCCATAGTGATGGAGATGGAGAGCAATGGATGGGACTTGGTGACAGACGGCTCATTTCCATACCAGCACGTAGTCTCGAGGCCGATGAAATGCTCCGCAATGTCCTGCCCAGATCAGCTAGGTTGCGGTTTCAAAAGGTTGCTTTCGGGCAAACACATACTTGGTATAGCGAGTCGGAAAAGAACTTTTCCCTGACTGTTCGACTCCTCCCGATCAGACGTGTGCATATCGCGGTGCCGCCGTTCAAGGCGCCCACCGTACTTCCGGCTGCGGCCTTGGAGGCGTCAAGATAGGGTTGGACCTCCTTCTGTGCCTCATCTAGGGATTCTGAACCTGTAAAGTCCTTGATGATGACACAGCCGTCTTGTTCTATGGCTTGGATAAAGGCATCTAGCCCGGCCTCTCTAGAAATTCTCTGAATCATGACAAGTTGCGTTGATGAGAGACACGGGTCTTGAAAGCAATACGGGCAGTCTTGTCACCATGCGAGGGTCGATCGGGATGGCTTGCGGAAGACGAGACCGCCTTATCACCGGCTTTAAATACCAACACCATATCCGTATCTACGGCAAAGATAACCAGAAAAGGAAGCTATCAGCGACAGATGCGGGGTAATCGAATTGATATCAGAGGGCGTCAACGTCGGCAACCGAAGTAGGATTTGTTATGGGGGCGATCCCGGTCATCTTCCAGACCCTCCAGCGGTCTGATCCTACAGTCACCCTAACTCGTGCGCGAATCTACTTGAGAAAGGCCAGCTGTGACTGACGGACATGACGAACATGAAACTCTTTTCGTATTTCTCAATTAAAACCTAAGAAAAGTAAATGATATCGGCTTTTTGTTACTCTCATTGACCCCATCCAGGCATCTTAATCTCACGCAACTTCACATCTCGCAGCCTCCAGCTTCACCAGCTTCGACCTGTCCACATTTCTGGGTCTGATCTCACACGGAAAGGGCAAAGGCCGTGGGTTCGGTGTTGGCTCGTACTTCATGTCGATAACAACAGGCTTGTCGGTTTCCGGATCGATTGGCTTCTTGACTTCGCAAGCCCATGCGATTTGGGCCACCAAGATGACCAATGTGCGCTCCGCAAAGTCGCATCCAGGGCACGCTCGGCGCCCATAGCCGAAAGGAGTGAAGTTTTGGCAGTTGGGGTGCACAGTAAGCGGCTCTTTATACGTTGGGTACGAAGGTTCAAGCCAACGGGCCGGGTTACATGGTTGTTGGTCTGGATATGTGTCCTTGTCCATGAGAATGGCGCTTTGGGGGTTAGCTGGGATCTTTATGGGCAAGAGGATGAACTCACGCATAATTGGCATGAAACACGGTGTCTTTCGGGAAGAAGTAGCCGTCGTAGATGTCGTCTTCCTCGAGTCGGTAAGGGATACAGAGCTCCGCCATTATCGAGCGATACCGAATGCCCTCTTTGACGACTGCCCTGACCATCGGAAGGTTGGGGATATCTGCAAAACATGGGAGTCGATCAGGTCCGACGACCCTGTCAACATGCCTCTGCAGTTTGTCTTGCCAATCAGGGAACTCCATCATGAGGTATAGAAATGTCAACAGTGCGTTGTATGGTGACCTGGTTCCACCACCAATCATGCTGTCGAACGCGTACCCAGCTTCCTCATTACTGATCACATACTCATGTCTGTTTTCAAAGAAATGCCGATAATTACTGGGGCTTGCTGTGCCCTTCTTGACGGAAAGCTCAATCTTTTTCTGAAGTTTAAAGATCTCGTCGTACGCCTTCTTCTTGATTCGCTCTATGTTGCTAAGTGATGGAACCAACCAGGTTGGCAGGTAGCGTAGAAATGGAAAGACATTTCCAGGGTATTCATCTGGGCGGAAACACTTCATTGACTCGTCGATGAAAGCGTCAGTCTCGGTAATGAACGGGTCGTCTGCCGAAGACACACGGAAGCCCAACATGGATCTGGTGAGGACCCCAAAAGCATAGCGCTTCATGTGGTTATCAAAGTCACTGGGGTCGTCAATAAGATCACGCATGGTAAACTTGGCCTCCTCTTCCATCAACTCCAGGTATTTGTCGTTGGAAGTGATGGAGATTGCGCTATGAATGAGTTTTCGCTCTCGTCTCCAAGCCTCTGGTGAGGTATCAACAGTGATCAGATCAGGAAGATGGATTTCAAGGTACCGTTCTTGGGCATTAATGCCGGATTGAGATCTCTGGTGATATATGCCATCGCATGAGGCGTGCCTCTGTCAGAGTACTTGGGGCCAGCGTTGCGGTCAATCCAAGTCGAACCAAGCCAAGTTCAAGCAAGCCAATTCAAGTCGGGATAAAGATCAAATCAATCAATTCAAGCAACACACCTCAAGTACTTGCAATTTATTCAAGTTAAATAGGGTTTTTAGTGGTTATGTGGTTATTATATGCGAGAT
>SSHR01002973.1:0-29900 GCA_006518225.1 Fusarium neocosmosporiellum | reverse complement strand
CTCCTCCCACGAAAGGGCAGTGGCAAATTCTACGCACCTTCTTCTTCCTTCCTTCTTCCTACAAAACCCCCCTCTCCCTTCCCCATCACTTTTTCTTCTCTCCTCCATCAACAGCAGCTTGCAACAACCTCCCTCTCTTCTTCGGGCGCCTCGTCGCCCCCAACGACCCTTCATCTCACTCCCGAGGCGGCCCCCCTCCCCTGAGCGACTTGGCTCTTCAACAAGGGCCCTGCTCCCGTGGCGTTGTGTTCATGGGAGGGACGGGGCAGGGCCCTTCCACCAAGCGGAGGGGGAGCCGCCTCTTCACCGAGTTCGCATAGTACGGTTAGTTTCTTCTGCTTTCCATTGTCGTTGCTACCGAGGCCTGACCAAGGCAGTGAATCATGCTGTTCAACCTCTGGCCCGGGGTGCTCCGGCCCAGCACCCTGGGCCCTTGAACTCCAACTACCCAGCTTGGGCCGCGCCGCCCTTCTACGGACAGGCAGCTCCGCGCCCTCCCCTCCCACTCGCGGATTACACTGTTGCGGTGTCGAAACCCAGGCTAGGCGATAATTCTTATCTTCTTCTTTGTGAGTACACTCTGCAGATGCTTGCCTGGGAGCATCCTGTCCCCCTCGATCTCTACTCCTCCCCTGCCTTATTTATCGACACGTCCTTCCTGTCTAGCACGAGGCTCTGCAGACAATCAATTCCATCGACGCATCCTTCACAACTGTCCTCCAAGATCCTTGGTCACACCCTTCGTTCCCCTGACCGAGTTGAGCTGGCTGCGTTGCAACAGCCCTTCACTTGCCCAGGAGCCAGGCATTCCCTCCGCATGGAAGATGCTCTTCGATCTCTTTCCCTCTTCCTCTTTCTCCTTCAGGCCTTTTGTATCGTTGGCTAACTAAATCTGTCTTGAGTTATCCTTGATACCAGAAAGCGAAATTCTGCGTCTTCCCCTTGCCGTTTCTTATGCTCGGTTAGTTCGATCCCTTTCTAACACTTCAATCGTTTTGATTCTCTAGACATCAGCTAACGTGGAGAAAGAAGGCAAAATCCACAAGGCTCGCATGCTGCACTACAAGGCGGCGTAGCCATCGCGGCCATCGCTCCACGATGAAGTAGCGAGTCTTCTTCTTGTCATCAATGACGTCTCCAAAAGAGGCCATCAGCTACAATACCAAACAAGACAGCTGAGGCCTTGGGTTCTCAGTTTCTGGATTTTCGCCAAATTCGCAGAATACAAGACTCCCTCTCTATTCCGCAACGATGCCTGAGCCGCCACTCCCAGTCAAGCCCCAATCCATCGGAGACGGCCTCGGTCTTCGATAAATACCTGGATATGTCTTCGCTAGCGAGCGAAATGCAACTGTTTGTTGTGACCCCAACGTCCTTCTTCTCGAGTCGACCCTATCCCAGTCAACCCACACACTGCCGGATACGAGAACCCCTGAGCCCCTTGTTCAACCGCTCTCTATCCTCTCCTCCTCCTACCCCAGAATTCAGGCCGAATCTCTTGTTCTCTTCTGTCAGATTTCTCCTCCGAGATTCGTTGATCACCTCGGTTGTCAGAGTTGGCGTGCCCAGTGCTGTTGCAGAGGTTATTGAGGGCACGTTCTCCCGGTCTTGAGAAACCGTCGATACAGTAAGTGTTCGCTTCAGTGCAGTAAACTCTTTGGGATCTTCTATCCCCTCATGGTGCCTGATTTCTCTCTCTTCAGGGTGCTAAGTTGAAATAGGAATTTTTCCTCAACAGCCGTCCTCGCGAACTAAGAGCTGATCTCTCTGACGGGTGAGTTTGTTACCTGGGCTTGGACTTACACCCAACTATGCTAACTCTGTATTAGTATCCGAGATCTCCATCGTGTTAGGCTCAACGGATAATCCTTCTCGTTGCTCGTCGACCTTTTCCCTTGGCAGCCGGGCTTACTAGCAACATACGTTTCTGTTGTCCCAAACGCGTTCCCTGCCTCTCTAGAGACCTCGGGACCTACGAACAGGTTCTTCGGATATGAAAGGGGGCTAAAACTTCCTCTCATTCTATCGACCTTTCGTTTCGCTCCAGAGAGGGACCTCCGTGGCGAGATCGAGGCTCGGTGGCCATCAATCAATACATCAGCCTCCAAAATTTCTATCGGCGTTCTAGGCCTCGAGATTCTCTGTGCCTATTTTCTACCAATCCAAGGAAATCGACCGGTCGTGGGACCTGCTGAGTAGTTGCTATCTAGTGGCTCAGTTATCCCATCAAGGGCCGGGCTTCAACTATAACAACGAACACAATATCAACACTTCATAGCATCATGCTGAGTAGTTGCCCTTCCCCCAGAACCCACCTCAGCCAGGACGACCTCATCAGTCCACACGTTCTTCTTCTCCAACTTTGAAGCGGGATTCCCGCCAAATTGACGTGAGGCTGTCGTTCTCTTGGGCAACCTCCTATGTGACAGTATCCCGTCGGTTCGGTTAAGCCAATGGGTTGTTCTCTTCTCGGTGTGTAAATTAGAAAGTCCTGTACTTTGAGCTTCAGTGTCACAATTTATCTTATCATCGTTGATCAAAGCAGCTGTTATGTTCTAGGACTCTATCCAAGATCCCCATGAGTCGGGTCACCAGCGGCAAAGTACGCAAACCAACGCTTGTCCATGTGAAGAAGAGTGACCTGCCAGCTCGAGACATTTCCGGCGAGAAAATCCAAGCGAAGATGATCTTGGTGCGTTCTCCTGGGCCAGCCAGCAAACCTACGACTGGCCACTCGCCCTCGATTGATTAGAACAAGGTCATTCAACAACACCAAACTTCCGTTGAATACATGTTAGTGACCTTTTCTTATCAGTTTGCAGTCAAATCAAAGCACCCCCAAGGCAGACCAGGTCACCTACTAGAGAACTTCAGACTGAGATGACCCAATTGCACTCGAGTCGCGAACGATATACGAGTCGCACACGACCTTGACGAGGCCGCCAACCAGCCATGCATAGCCTCGAACACAGCCCCAGCTTTTCATGCTTCCGCCAAAGTCCAATCCAAGCTACTTTTTAACTTTAACGGTCTTCTCGCATTTAGTATAGAAATTTCTATACGACCCGACATCCGAAATTACAAAAGTATCCTCTTTCGCAGCTAGGAATTATTCCGCGCGCTTGAGGGGGCGGGGCGTCTTCACGATGTTGTCTTTGCGCCGTGAATTTCTGGCAGCTAATCGCCCACGACCTTTCACGGTAGCGTTTGAATTAGCCCGAATAAGACGGGCATGTTTGTGCAGCTACGGGAGGATCATGTTGGTCAGCCAAGGCCAGGACCAGCCATTCAACGAGCATCGCCAAGGACGCCTCGCCGTAAGAGGTGCATCAAAGGAGTTTGGTGTCGCCATCAGCTGTGACTGAGACACCAATTGCAAAGCTTGACTGACTGTCTACATAACCACCAGGCTGCCGCTGTTTCTCAATCTTCAACACTTCTACTCGGACAATACCATCACCATGCCTCTTCCCGACGACGCAACTACCGTCACTGGCGGCTGCTCATGCGGCGCCATCCGCTACCGCATCGCCATCCCCCGGCTTGAATATCGGCCATTACACCCAATGGCACCTCCCTCTTCCAACACACGCCTCCCAAACGCGATTACATGCCACTGCAACGACTGTCGGAGAACAACTGGCGCATTCCTCCCACTTGCTATTGCCAACATCCCATCCACCATGCTCACTGTCTCTTCCATCTCTCCCTCGTCAGAATCCACCATCGTGAGCGGGAGATTCCTCGACGTCCTCGCAGACGACTACGACGCTGAAAAAGCCAACGCGGACCGTCCCCCCTACGTCCCAGGCACGCAAGCCTTCCTCGCAGCAGAAGAAAGCAAAACCTGGATCCGCTTCTACCACACCACGAGCTGCGGCAAAGCTTGGTCACGCAGCTTCTGCGGACGCTGCGGAACACCCCTCTGCTTCCACTTCAAGCTGCTCCCCGAGTTCTGCCACGACGGAAACCTCCCCAAGGATTTCGAGGACGTGTTTCACATCTATCTTGGCACTATGGACCGCGAGTTTCTAGAGAAGGACTGGTTTGTGCCTGATACAGAGGTCAACTTCAAGTTTGGCACGCCGTTTGGTCAGTGTGTCTCTGCGACGGCCAAGGGGTTGAAGGAGGTTCCAAAGGTTCAGGAGTTTGATGGTGAAGTGACCAAGGAGGAACTGGACAAATTGGCAGCCTGAGTTTCGTGCTCGGTTTCACCCTGAACGGTAGGGAATAGTTGGGTACGGTTAGAGGGCGTTGATACGGTGTAGTAGCGGTGGTGAGCGGCAGATGACTGGCATTGGCGGTTAGTTGGTTGGCTGTTAGTTGTATTTTTAGGTGTATTCTTTATTCAATCTTGAATCCAACGTGGCTGAGTTCGTGGTATTTCTCAGGATGCAGGCCCGGTTCTCAGGTAAAGATTCTAACAATGAAGTGCCCTGCGTAATCACCGTGTTATGAGCTTCACCAAGGCCAGGGGAGTATCCATCTTGAAATATATTCATAATTCTATCATCCATGTACATGCCGTCATAATCCTCATCCAATGCCAGTTCTAAAGGACCGTTCATCTATTTGGTTCCAACCCAGTTTTATACCATCTCAATGTTTCTCCCCCTGCACCAATCTGCAAGGTAGACGAGACTCTACTTCTGCACACTGTACTCGCAGCCAGTAGGCTTGGAGTTCTTGATGGCGCGGGCCACGAAGGGCACGCAGCCCTTGTTGCCTCCGGGCTGGTTGATACCGACGCTGACCCAGATGGACCAAGGGCCGTTCTTCTTGCTGCTGGGGCAAGCAATGAGACCAGAGCCCTTGAAGTTCAGGTTGCCATTCTTGTCGACCTTCCAGCCGCTCTGCTCAGCGTTCTTCGGGAGGGGCTGAGCGCCGGTGCTGTATCCAAGAATACCCTGCCCCATGCCAGAGCGGTCAACCCACATCTGCTGGCGTCGAGGCTTGTCGTAGAGGAAGAGGTTCTCGCCGAGGAGCTCAAAGATGGCGTGGTTGTCGGCCGGTCCCGCGGTGCACGATGCTCCCTGCTTGGCCTTCTTCAGTGTGAGGCGGCTCTCGGAGGCCTGGACGCCCGAGAAGTGGATGGGGCTGGCGTTGCGGAGGGCGAGGAGCTCGAAGGAGTTGGTGGGCTGCTGGGGAGCGGCCGAGACGATGCCAGCGGCGAGGAGGGGAGTGAGGAGGAGGGCCTTGATCTGCATGATGAAGGTGGGTTATTTTGAATTTGTGTTAAAGGGCTTGTTGCTGAGTGTAAGTTGTAGGCTTGTGGAGGAGTTTTAAGGAGTTGAAGATGCTGTGTGTGATGGTGAGCCTTGTTGGGACATGTCGAACCAACCTTTATATACACGTTCCCATCCGCGTCCCAACCCAACGGAACCAACGCATCAAGCCCCAGAATGCACTGATGACCCATCACGCGCGCATACCTTTGACAGCGAAGCTCAACGGTGGCTGTGGGGGAAATACGAGGTCTCGCACATGTGGTCTAGGCCTGGGCTCGGGCAGCCCGAGCCGTGTGGCATTGGGCCAATGTGAGACAGGCGGCACTATTATTAGCACGGCTATTGGTTTTGTTTGGAGCTCTGCGATTGGGCTGTCTTTTAGGGCCGTTGGTTCCTTGACTTTGGCTGTTTGATGGGAGCGAGATCTGGTGAAGTGATGTCAGTCCCAGCAGTCTGGGACACTACTACGTAGTATGACAGCATGTTGTAGGTATGATGTTCGTCTTGAAGCAGAGCTTTGCACTTCCATTGAATCTCACAGTGTTAGGCAAAGCCACATCTCCAGCCACCTATACTCTCCCTGGAATGATCATCGTATTCCCAGCCATCCAAGAAAATAGTCTCATGTACGCTCCCGTCAATATCCATATCCAAACAATCTATTTTACCAAGCAACAACTCCTCCCAAGTCTCACTCCCGCCGTCAGACCATGGCTCCAGCTGCTGCGTCGGCTGCCCGTCAGAAGTGGCGCTAAGGCGTTACGAGCCAAGATTCAGCAAGCCACAGGTCCGCCTTTTTCCATTAGAGACGACCTGCATGAGCCGGTCAACGGTATCGTCAGTGATTTGACAGTGATGAATTTTCAGCTTGATCTGGATTTTATACGAGGGCGAAAACTGGCGCAACAAGGCCAAGAAAAGTCGGAGGACATGCCAAGGGTGCGTTTATTGCCAAGACCCGTTATGCAGTGAGATCCTTTTTTTAGGCGTGTCTCATTAGATGTTTATTCCAACTGCAGTTAAGGAGAGCTTTGAGACATGGGCCACGAGTTGAGAGAAATTTTCTACCGTGATGTTCTCGTTGCCCACGAGGGAGATACACCTGGTGGTCACTGATGCATGGAGGGGCTCCATATCGCCGCCAGGCATGTGGGAGCCAGAGAGGGATCAGAGGTGAACTGATCCATTGCTTCAGAAGATATGTTGCAAGGGTCGGTGCTTGATATCATGGGACTTGGAGCAAACGAGTGGACGTCGAGTAAGGAGACGTACCTTCAGTTTTGCCTGGGCTCTTGGCATTTTGCCGACAGTCGAGCAGCCAGCTGGTTTCTACGTATGTGGATCAAAGCAGACTCAGCATCCGAGCACATAGAAACAACATCGTGCTATGCATGGAGACTAGGAGACGGCGAGATGATTCTCTCTCTACTGGAAGCACACTTGGGCCAAGCAAGCAAGCCCCCACAAGGTATTCTGGGAAGATGAGGTAGATACTTTTTGATTCATTGCCACACGAATCCCGTGTAGAGTTGTCAGCCTGTATTCTCGGGCCCTTGAAGGCAGATACATGATCAACGTTGCCACCCATCCTCCTTCACGTCTCCCATATCTCGCTCAAGTTGCAAGCTCCGTGTTGGTGAGCATGTCCCAGGTGGGAACATCATCATGCTCAAAGTCGCGGCAGAGTTCGAACCGACCAGCCGTGATCTTGGCATCGACATACTCCATGGCCTTGTCACGAACAGCCTCCCAGTCAGTAGCCGCCTCGCCCAGAGCGTTGCCGTCCTGAGTGACCGCCACGAAGGCGTCCTTGACCCACTCGACGCAGTTCCAGCCCGCAGAGTCATGCTGGAGAGGGGTGTTCTGGAAGATTGAGTGGGCTCGGGTCATGGACTTGACCTCGCCGATGAAGACGCGAACAAGAAGCTTGGCGGTCCATCCAGTGGGGATTTCCTGTTCGCTGTACTTCCACAGCATCTCGGGCGTGTCCTCGATCATCTCGACCGAGTGCGTGATGTGGTGACGCATAGAACGAGCCTCGGGCGTTTCAATGCTGGGGCCAGTGATGAAAGCCCAGTGGAATCTGTTTATCGTCAGTATTCAGGTATGACTGTAGTAAGAAGGGAGTAGACTTACTTGTCTTCGCCTTCAGCCATTCTGGCTTTGCCTCCTCGGACGTACAAGGCAATGTAGAGACGACCCTGGTCCGACGACATGTTGACTCCGTGCGGATAGCGTGAGGTGTAATTTTGGGTGGTGAGTGTTTGAGATGTGCGCGAGAAGATGATATCGATGCGGTTCCCAGAATCGATGCAGGTTCTAGTAATTAAAAGCGAGGGGGGGATAAGGCAAGTAAAAATCCCACTCTCTGAGAGGAACAAACGCCTGGGTGTGCGTGAACGCCCGGCAATAGGTGCGTGGCAGCTGGCAGACCGAACCCACGACCAGCGGACGAACAATAGCCTCCAATGGGGATTAGCCAGCACCCCTTACAGCGATGGAGTAAACGACAGCTTAGGTGTTTGGAGCCGCCGAGACCTGCCCTCGAACATGGAGGATTCTTGGAAAACGTGCAACCAAATGCTGGAGCAGTGTCATCAGTTCTACGCTCCATCCTACCCCTGATCTCCCTGGGTCTACCTGGCATGCCCCGATCTCCTTCTTCTATCTACATTTATCATATATCAACTAAACACACTGGTATGCCATCAATTCACGTTTCGGAGAGCCCGCACTTTGACATTGGAACAAGGCGTCACAGGGAAAGGGAGTCTTAGATACCAAGATCTACCCCTATGCAAGACGAGGTGACGAATCCATGCAAAAGAGCATCCATCCCAAGATATGCTGAGCTCAGAAAGTTGCTAACCCTGCTTCTCGGCTCTTCGCGTCCTATAGGTCAAAAGCAAGGGGAATGCCTCAGAATAAACAGACGAAAATCTAAGAGTGATTTCGACCAGTCAGCCACCATAACCACTCTCACTTTGAGCGTTCAAGCCGTCCAGATCCTATTCAAGGGTGCAGATTTAGACGCCTTTGCTCCTACTGGCCCTCTAGAGCCCAGTGGACATGGACTTATTACAGCTCGCCAGGTAGTGATCTCCATGCTCTTGACTTTCTCGCTCACGTTGTGCGATAACAATGTCTTGCACAGTCCTGACATCAGTACAGGCACAAGCCGTATTACATTGGCTTGGGCTGTGGACAAGCCACGGAAGCCGACTTGTCACGTCAACTGCCCTTGTAGGGCGTTATATCCTTGTTCTTTCTGTTTATCTCATCCGTTAGCCTTTCACTCAACATTCCACGTTTCTACTTCGCCATCACAATGCTGGCCCTCGACTCTTGCGGGACATCTCATACCAATCAGCCCACAACCAGATGCAATACAGTTGGTACTTTCTCCAATCCGCATCTCGCTGTCTCATCTCCTGGATAATAACTTTTTGACGCTGCTCTGGTCACAGATTGTGCCCTGGCAAAGAAGAAAGCTGGTGGGGCAGAGACGTCCACCAAGGCACTGTCTACTGAAGGAGGCATAAGGCGATTTACGGAGACTTCATCGGTGCCAATGTCCAGGTATCGCACCATGTCGCAGCACAGAACACATTAGAAGACTGGGTACGAGCCTAATGACAGTTGGCTCAGAGGCAGCCAAGGCCAAGGGAAATGCGAACTCATTTGTCTTTTGGCTAGTGTCTACATTTATCTTGGATATACTGCATCTGCTATTCGCGCCGTCTCCTATGCCAATATCAGTTCGTCGCTTCGAACTTCCAACTATTTTGGCCTCAGGGTTGACCCTGATCTAGTTGAGACAACGAGACTGGTAGCCACTCTGTGGTCAAGACAGCTACCGGTACGTGCAGTGGTGCAACTTCACAAGCCCGGTGTAAGTTAATAAAGGTCAGACTTGTACACGAGGATCACAATCTCCCGGGAAGAAACGTCCCGCCTCAGGCTCCTCGTCGCCGATTAAAGATCCAGCTTCGCAGATCTTGTCGCGCCGCCCGAATTCAACATCCCTGTTGAAACAGCACGACAGACCATGGCTGCCTTCCGTAACTCATGTCTGAGCAGCGCTACCAGGTGTGCCGTCACAGGGAAAGGCCGCTCATGGTATATGAACCCGTCTGTTGGCTTGGGCGTGCAAGCATGCCATGTGGTCTCTCAACAGCATTATCATGTCTATCCAGTCCCGAGTTCTCTGCCAGGGAGTAGATACGACCCGAGACGCTTAGCCGCCGCTTGGGACCGTACATGGTCAGCCAAGAATGGTTTGCTGCTATTCAGTCATCTTCACGAACATTTCGACGCGAGGCTGTTCTCTATTCATCCCGAAACATTGCGAATTCGCGTCTTTATGCCGTACGATGTGCTCCTCGACTACCACGGGTCTGTCGCCCATGTGCCCCCGACTGTTGATCGCAAAGCCTTGCGTCATCATTATGACATGTGTTGCATCGAAAACATGGCTGCCGACATGTCGCTGTCGGAGGGTGTTGTGGCAGAGCAACAGTTGAGGCCCAACGTCTCGGGTACTGTATCTCCTTTTACATCTGGGTCTCACACTCCCATAATCTCAAGTGTAATGAGCCCCGCTGATGCCAGTGGCACTGGAGATCCGTCAAAGCGACACCGACCAGCGCCAGATGAGCCGGGCGATAAAGAAGATGCTGCTGAGGTATCAACAGTAGGCCATTCCTCGACTTCACATAGGTCCAGTTCACCTATCATGACCTCGCGGGAGCCCTCGTCATTCGACGAACATGATGTCTATATGCCTAAGGAGTGTCGAGGCTACTCTTTTAAGGCAGGAGATGGTCCTTCATTCAATGAGGAACGGGATGCTCACCGTGACAAGCGGCGCCGCATCTCCAACAATGTTGAGACCATCCCATGCGACGACGAGGGCCAGACCCTCTATCATTCTACCGCCGACAACTGGCAGGGGTGTCTTACGCCGTGGAATAAGCATAGATTTTTAGCGGATGTATATGATAAACTATTAGGGATAAGGTAAACTTATATCCCGCGATTTTGATATCCCTTATTTTAGCGTGTTAGAAAATTATTCTTAATTAATTCAAGATAAACAATACTTAAGATTGTTTCATCTATCTACTTCACCCGCCTTGCTCACTTGCAGAAATCTGCTGCAGATCAGAGAAGGCAGTGGAGGCGCACAAGGCCAAAATCGGAATTTTAAGACTCACAGCAATGAAGAAGATGGGTGCGTGAATACAGGAGAATATCACGCAAGCTAAGATACTAAGCGCTATGATCAGGGTGACACAAACAAAGCCAAAGCCCAAGAAGCCTCAGTCTCCTTTTGTCCCAAATTATAGAAGTTCCAAGATCGCCAGTGCACATGGTGCAAACAATCTCATCCAGGCTTTACAGCGCTCTCTTGATGCTCTCGGCGTCGTCAAGCAGCGATTCCAGCCAAGTCTCAGCGCACAAAAACCCCATCTCGATCGGCACAGGTACCTGGGCAAAGACATCCTTCAGCCGAGCAAAAGCCTCGGGCCCCGTCTCGGGGCGCCTAAAGGGGTGTGCTGGGATCGAAAACACCGACATGGCCTGGCCGTGAAGATCGGGGAGTAGGTTGACGGTGCGAAACCACATCGCCAGGAAGCGTGCGACGAGATGGCCAAAGTCCTCTTTGCGGAGGACTTCAATCGGGCTCGGGACATTTACAAACGGCGTCTCGTTGGTGCGCGAGAGCTTGAAGGCCCTGAAGCTGATGTTGTTGAAGTCATCTGTCAGGCTCCCGTAGCTGGGCACGTAAATGTACTCGTTGAGGAGAAGAGCCTGCTTGATCCTATCAAAGCCCATCAAAAGTATCCTTGATAACTGCACCTCCAAATCACCCACCCAACGAACCCGACCCCGGTGATCCAATGGCCCATCACCCTCCATCTCAACTCTTCTCTTCCCTTCAGCCAGACAACAAGACCATCGCCGATCCTCACAATCGACAAGACCGCTGCGAACGTAGTGACAGCGTCCTTGTTCCCCTGACGCTGCAGCACCATCAACGTGAGACCATACGAGATCTCTCGAATCCCCTTGAAGTACATGAGCGGCGATATCCCACCGGCTTCAAGGTTGGTTTGATGAGTTGCTGACGATTCAAGAGGCAAACCGACATGGCCGTACTCTTTTCGTGGGGAGTAGAGAGCCATCAAGCCACGACCGAAGCAGGCGCCGCCAAGGATGTATGAAGGGATGGATGAGAATGTGGTCATCCTGACGAGACCTCAACTATTGGTTTGACAGCTTCTGTTGTGTCTAGTTGGATGTTCCATTCAATGGTTACAAGAACAGTGGGCGAAGGGAACGTAAGCAAAAGGCGCAAGACAAGTTCCAGTAAGTGCAGAGGTCGACTAGTCTCAATACGAAACAATTCCATGACTAATCTGACAGACTCCCAATATCAAGTACAACATCAAGGATCAATATCGTCACTTGCAACTTGCCAAACGTTTTACTCGATTTCTCGCCCAGAAAAGAAAATGGCCAAGAGAGCATCAGATTGGCATTAACAACCCATGCCGCCATCCGAATGAGACCCTCAAGAATCACTCGGCTCCCATCCCTTCTCAGAAGGTGAACCACAGACGAGATCGAACCATAAGGAAACCTCGGCATGGTCGAGTGTGCTCACGCTTTCCGAGACACTCTCATCGAAGAGGTTACACAGAGGCTGGCCAAGGCCACCATAAGAGAAGGAGAAGGACTTGCAGTTGGGCTCGGCTCTGTCCTATGCATGCATGTCAGTACCGCCAACGTGACTGTGGAAGAGCTTGGCTTACCTTGCATCTCTGGTAACAGCCCTCGATGGAAATGGGCACGCCAGGTCGCTCCTCGTCGAACTGGCCAAGCGACGAGATTGCCTTGGGCGAGCCGTTGACCTCGCAGTGGACATTCTTTCTAAGGGGAGGGCCATCCTGGAAAGACCGCTTGGCCATTGTAATAACAATCTCCTCCTCTATAGTCGTGGTGGAAGTGGGTGCCACAGTTGTCGAAGGCGTCTCGGTAGTGCTGAGGGAAGTAATCGTGTCTGTGGTAGAAGCAGTTTCAGTAGTGCTGGAGATGATTGTCTCTGTGCTAGAGGCTTCTTCAGTCGAAGAGACGGTCGCCAAGCTAGTCTCGGTGCCAGAGCTCGTAACCGTCTCAGTTGTGACAGAGGATTGCGGGATGCATGGGCCAGCAGAAGAGCCCGTCGCGAGGGAGATGGATGCAATGGCAACCAGGAACTTGTGGGGCACCATCTCGAGGACGTGGTTGAGAAGGAGTGTAAGAGTAAAAAACCAAAACGAAAGGATCGAGAGAATAAACAAACACTTGCCCAACAGCTGCAGCTGCAACTCCTTATAAGATTGTGCATCCCAACAGCCAACAGCTTCTCCCTGCGATCGTGGCGTGGACTACAGTCAATAGTCTCGGAACGCAAATTACTTCCGTGTTGGTTCCTGGTGCAATCTAAGCTGGAAGAAGTATGGTCAACCAATGCCAAGATGCTGAGGTCCAGGTTCAGCCACTCATGGTAAGGCTAGAGCCCCATATTGCTTCTGCCATTGCTTTTATTAACAGCAGAACCAACAAGTATATCAGCTTTGAGCAAATCATAATATCCAAGGCAAACATGTTTACGCAAAAGCTCATTTCTCTCGACGGAGGAAGTTCCCTTCCAATGTTTGTTCTCTAATATCGATTCAACAAAACAATAGCCAAGTTACCCAAGAGTCTTCCATCTACAATTCGTGCTCATTGCAAAATGAAAGGCCATTCTCCTGCCGAGTTTGACAAATTCAGCTCTACGAAAGTCAATAGTCATGCTATCGTTGACACTGTCTGGAGGGACCTAGCTGAGAGACTTCAGTTATCCAGTCTCTCAATTCTGGACTTCCAAGTTGCCGGGCTTGTAAGCCCGAGGTGCCACGGCCTCCGTTCTTCCTGAGAATTGATACATTCAAGACAGATTCTAGGCCTTCTCTGATTGAAACTGCTGTTATTTATCGCTGGTGCCTGATCTGGATCACCTGCGTTGGTTGCCTGCTCTTGCTAGAACCGCTTCGTAGATTTTACTTTGGACTCAATGTTATCTCAAGTGTGATCGTCGTATCGGTTATCATGTCCATGATCCTAGAAAACATACAAGTAGCATCAGGCTTCATCAAAGCAGTCAGTTTCGAGTCTTTGCTGGAGTTTGCAAAAACTCATGCACAAGGTCTTAGTCCATCTCAAAGACCTCTTTCAGGAGTTTCGTCCAAGAGAGTACCTGGCACTTGCTAGAGGCCCTTCCCTGTCATACTTGTCAGAAGACAAACATTCTATTGTTCTTCCAACGGAGCAGTGACTAGCTAAGAGCCCTGCACAAACGCCCCCGACGGCGCAACAAGTTCATCACGCATACCAATCCTCCAGTCAAAGGTCTGGTAAACTCAGGCCAGCGGTTCCTTTAGCTTATAGAATAGGTTCATTTTGCCCTCTTCGCCATCTGGCTATGATATCCTCTGACTTGTTGGTCCAAAATGGGCATACCCTTGCTTGATTCCTTCTCATCGCGCTAAGGGGGTATTTACCTCGTCAAATTCGGCCCAAGGAACTAGGATATCTGTTGGCCGATATATCATTATCCACCCTTGAGGATTTTGTCAGTAGGCCGAGCCCAAAAATCCAGCAATTAACTGGAAATCCAGACCAAGTACACGAAGCGAGCAAGGAGACGCGTTTCTTCCCATCTATCTACCAGCCGACAGACGCTCGAGCATGCTACGCCCAGTACACTATCCAGTTATCCATAGACACTACTCTTACACTCTCGAAACACTTTGAGATATTCCAAGTCTTAAGCCTGCGTGGTCAGGTTAAACAAAGCCCTCGTAGAGTCTGGACTATACGCTGAAAAATGGAGGTACATCCAGAGGCTTCCAAGATGATTATATCTCACTATTAAATGCTCTTATTCTTGAATTAATTTATGGAGAGAAGGTCAAACAAGATCCGAGCAGACGGCACGCAGGTCTCCGTCGACACATAAACGCAACTTGCCACAAAGTCTCGAGTCACCATATGCGAGAGTTTTCTATACGCACCAGTTACGGGACAAACTTGAAATATATCTTATTCTCCTTTCATCCTAAACCTAACCGAGAAAGCTCGAGCTATTCATTCCTTCATCTTGGAAACGATCCGGCGTACCTAGCTGTCACTGACTCAAACACCATGCTGCAACCCGACTATATTAAAAGCCTCCATTAAGTTCAACGGTGGGATTAGAGCTTCTCAAAGGAAGAATCCAGTCACTGCTTTATAAATGGTCGGTCTTTGAATGGTACTTTAAGTCTATCAAGCGCTACATCGGCCAGCGCGCCTGTCAGGGGGTAGTTGAGGAGCATTCATAATCCTCTCTGTTGGTAAGTATGTCCCAACTGACCTTTCAAGATAGATAATATAGCCGTTGTCCCTCCTAGGCATCCATGGCCTGTAGTTCTTTGACCTTCCCTCAGAAGGCCGTGGAAGGTCCTTGACGAGTGCTTCGTCTTGGAGCACAGCGATGCCACTGGGGCTAGGGAACCTCTTCCTCAAGCTATGAAGATTGCATTCATATGCCGATGACATTTAATCACCCTGCGTATCGGCTTTGAAACCCAGATATCCGCGTTCTGGCCCACGAAGGTCCACTGGGAGAGCACTAAGTGTCGATCGAGTAGCCCAGAGGCTTGCATTTACTCTAGAGACAGGACCGCTCGATAGGTATCGCCTGTCAATCTTATGACGAGCAACGAGGATTGACGCATTGAAATCCTGCGGGGTTCCTCCAAGACAGTTTGACTTGGCCCAGACACATACAAAGGTTTGCCAGGCAGGCTTCACAAAGACCTATTCTTCGAAGCGCTCTTAACCAAGATATTATTGTCTAGAAATCTTTCCTCAGAAGCCACAAGGTGTCAACAAACAACGTCATAGCCGTTGATATCCCAAGATATCCTCCCTGCGCTTCGCTATCCAGCCAATTCCGAGTAACGACTCGGCCCTGACCCGGCCAAAGACCCCTGACACCATCTCTTGGCATGAGCTTTTCATCTCGGCGTATATTGGTATCACGATATCCTACTCCAGCACAAACCTCCCCTTTCATTCGGTGTTCAGATTCCATAGACCGTCGCCTAGGAAATGCGCATCCTCAATCACGGGGCCCTTGCCCTTGGCCTTGACCTCCTTGGTCCCCGCCACCAACGTCCCCACGGCGCAAGCCTCCACCTTGCCCTCGGCCATGACAACCACGGGCTCGCCCTTCTCGAGCTCCCGGCTCCATCTTCCATCCTCCTCTAGCTTCTGCTCCATCTCCTTGCCCTCCTCCAACCTCTCGGGGACACCGTCGGCTGGCAGCCTACCACCGGGGGAGGTCAGGCCAGGGGCCATGAGCGTAGCGCCCGAGAGCACGAAGCGGATAGCACCACGATCTATGCGAATACTCGGGAACGCGTCGGGGAAGCGGTGCACGAGGCGCAGGTGAGGGATAATAGCCGACGAGATGTCCTGCTGGTAGAAGAGCGGCGTCGAGTCGAGAACGTACAGCGTGTTGCGGTCGGTCAGCTTCATGCTCGCCAGGGAGGCCTTCTTGGGCAGGATCTCGTCGATGTGCGGCGTGAGGAGCGGGTATGTGGACAGAAGCGCCTGTCGGAGGGATCGCTGGACCGACGACTTGAGCTTTTGCTTCGGCGAGGATTGGATCCTACAGAGCGAGAGTTAGCTTTTAGTGAGGGCTTTGGACTGAGGAGGATGTACTCTTTCTTGAACATGGCGACGGCTTACGGCAGTGCCAAGTGATAGTCTATAAATACAAAAGAATTGAAATGGATTGAGACGCGTAGCAATGATAAAAAGGGACTGCTTGGAGAGGCTCTCGTGAGGGAGAAGCTTCGTCTCGTGTCTTGGTGGGGTGGGCTGTTTTGGTAGGGGGGAAAAGTCGATGCCCCGCGGATCGGAGTGGCGGGGTAAGTCTCGAGATGCAATACGGGGGGTTTGTCCAAATCACGGCCATCAAGTCAATTCACGGTTTACGATAAAGAATGCGTGTCAATGTAGATGTCTTTGTGATCCTGTTGTTCTCATTTAACTCATGCTGTCGTGCCCATCCCTCATTTATCGTACAACCTCGCACAGACGAACCACCAGCCAGCTCATCCCTTGACAACGTGCGACACGGTTCCGTCGTCCTTGAGGTGAACGTTGAGCCGGTTCTCCTTGAAGTCCTTTGTCACCATCATGCCGGGCTCAATGATGCGCGTCTCCTCGGGAAGATCCCGCTTGCAAAAGACCTGCAGGTCGTCAGCTCCTATGAACCAGTTCGCCAGAGAGTGAAAAGCAAGCATACCGTCTCATTAGACTCTGACTCGGAGAGCTTCTTGCCGACGAGCTTGTTCTGCCACTCATCGGCGTTATCGCCAGAGGTAGAGTTGATACCGGGAACGACAAGAGGCATGATGAAGATTGTTGCACTGTGTTGAATATCTCGGGAATAGCGTCAAATTATTTATCTCGTGTAGATTAAAAAAGAGAATTAAGGTATTGTTCTTGGAAACCTCCGCCGAAGCCTGGTTTTTATACCTCCTGCTTCTCGTTCAATCACTTACGAACGAGCTCTGAAACTTCTCGCGACGATGACGTAGCCTCACATGGCAATCGGCCGGATTGGCTGCGCGCCCGTTGCCCGGGAGGACCATGACGTGGGCTTTGTGAGACGGGCAAGCTTGATCAAGATTTGGGACATTTTTACCACTTGGGTTTTGTTTGTATGGGAGAGATTAGTAGGCCCTGGATTGACTGGCCTTTTCATCGGAGTTTTTTTTTTTCTTTTTTTTTTTTTTTTCGTATTTTTGCTTGTTGTCCAGAGAAATGCACTGACCACATCGGCATCAAGCCCCCTGAACATCCATGGCAAAAAATGATTGCGTGGACAAATCCAATGGTTGACAAAGTCGGGAATGCCTACCTTGGAGTCGGCATCTTCCGATGGCAAACTCGACAAGAAAAAGAAGTCTCTTGGTCAAAGACACGTCTTTTTTTGCGAGGCCTTGCTCTTTAAAGCGTTGGATGGCGTTCGGGGTGAGCGACAGAGGGGGAAGAGAGGCCAAGCTGTAAGCCGTAAGCATCAGCAAAATCCATCTTGACCGTCTTTCTCACCTCACTTTTGGGTTCTCTATTGACAGGTCAAGCTATCCATATCCAGACCTCTACCAAAGTTCCCTTAGAAACAAAGATCCAAAACGCCGTGAAACCCCAACGCGTAAAACGAAAAATGTCACTCCTCTCCCCCCCAAGCCTGTCCGTCGCACCAGCAGCCAAACCCAACCCCCGGTCGGACCCATGTGCCGCCGCACCGCCATCCTTCCAAGCTGGATTCCTCAGCCACTGAGCGCTTGCGGAGGCTTGTGCTTATGCGTGCATAAGGGGATCCCGCTGAGAGGATGCGTTGCGCTGCCAGCCCGAGATGGGTCAGTCCCTGTTTTTTTGTTTTTTTTGCTTGTCTGTCTGAAAACACACACGCTCTGCCGAGATGCTCCCGTAATACGTAGTAAAGAGAGACCCATTGCCGGAGCTTCATTCTGTCTCTAGTTTGCCATGTGGCTAGGGTAGCGTGTGGTTCTTGAAGAAACCGTCCCCACGGCTGAACCCATCCAAGCCACCACCATAGAATAGCTAGACTCGATATGAACGCGGTCATGTCTGTCTCACGCTCTCCTCTCTCAGCCGCGCTCTCAACGTTAGTTCCACCCAGCGCCACCCACTCTGCCAGCTCATTCATTCATGGGGGATGGGGATGGAGAGTTGCAGTGTGCGGTCCAGCCCGTAATTTCCAGCTACTCACGGGCAGTCTTACTGTACCAACAGGACAGCTGCTGCAGCCAAACAAGCACCCCGGTCGCCCCAAGGACCCTCCTCATCTCCAAGGCTGACTGCTCACTAGCTCATCTCCCTCAGGGCTCCAGCGTGCGTGGGCGTCTCACTCTCTCTCTCTCTGCCGCCCATTCAGGGATCGATCATCTCCCCTTTTTTTAGCAGACCCGTCCCCATAATAGTAAGCCCAGCCCCAAAGGCCGCCTCACACCCTGTCCTGTCCTGTCCTTGTCCAGCCATCCATTCCCAGGCAGAGTAATCCCTTCTCCTTTGGCTTTTTCGCTTCTTTTTTCTGTTTTTTTCCCCTTCCTCATTCTTGCTTTTCCCCCCTTGCTGGGCCACATCACCACCCATCATCAAAACGCCAAACCCCCTCCATCTCCGACTCCCACACCCCGTCGTTTTCCTCTCCCTTTGTTCTGCTGCAAGGGATTGACGTGTCTTGATTTCGACCATCAATCGCAATCGACAACTGGAGCTTGCGGGGCATCCTCTGGAGCAAGTCAGACCAAGCCATCTCATACCATCGCCAGCCGATCGCTCTCCCTTCTTTTTCTCGCCGAAGTCTCCCAGGGTCGAACCCCCCGAAAACCGCCAGCATGCGCTTCTCATCCGCCGTCTTCTTCGCGGGCAACGCGCTCGCCATCGCCCAGCAAGAGTGTCTCGCCCAAAACAGCGCTGACCTGGCCGCCTACGCCGACTGCGCCGACCAGTCCGCCCTCGCCGCGTGCCTCTCCAAGCTCGAATCCGCCGAAGAGCCCGCCGTCCAGGGCTGCTACACCGACGCCGGCTGCTCCTCCCAGGAGGCTGTCGCCGAGGCCCGCCGCACATGGCAGCGATGTGAGGAGCTCGCCAAGGGAGAGGACCTCAAGAAGCGCTTCCCGGCCGCTCCTCTTCCCACCATCGCTCCCCGCGTCGCCGCCGCTGGCGAACCCGGCGCCAAGCCCACCCTCTACAAGCGAGAGTCCCCCGACACCTCGTCTGGCAAGGACTGCTTGACCGAGAAGGTCAAGGACACGACAGCTTGCGACGTCAAGACCAAGGACGGCAAGGCTGAGACGGGATCCTGCTCGTCCGTCACGACCACCACGAGCACCTGCCGTGACGATGTCATCTGCACCCTTAACGCCAACAACGACACCATCTGCCTGGTCAAGAAGGAGATGGACACAACTGGCATCATCATCGCCATCATCTTTGCCGGTGCCCTCGCCCTCATGATGGGTTACCTGACCTTCATGTGCTGCAGAGACAAGAAGGAGCAGAAGCGCCTGGCCGCCAAGTCCGAGGCCGTCGCTCTCGCCCGTGCCGCCACCAAGAAGCAGCGCGCCGCCCAGCGCCAGCCTCTCATCCGCAACGCCTCTGGCCAGTCGAACCCATCAAACGCCGGAGCCAACCCCTTCCAGGACCAGACCCGAGTCTAGGCGGAACGGTCCGTCCGAGGGAGGGAGTCGGGAAGGCTGTACAGCGTCAGGGAGGAGCCCTCATGGGCACCGCAACAGCCCCAACGCTGAGCCGTCTCTTTTTGAACGCGTCGGGGGAGTCGATACTGGACTCGGTTCAAGGCCATGGGGCGAGGGTTACGTCTTTTTTGATACCTTTTTGTCAGGCCAGGGAACAACATAACAACAACCACCACCACCTTATGTTTGAGTATTTCGGAGCAATGGGAAAGGATAAAGTCTGCAACTTTGTGTGTGAACGTCATCTACGAACCAAAGAGGAGCCTAGACGTTGAATTAAAGTATTACCTGTACTTCCATCCATTGCCACATAATTACTGCTTCTGTCTTTGCGTGCTTCCATTCCTTCCTCAAACGGCCCGAGTGCATTACAGAGGTATCGAGGCTGGAGTTAGATTTGGACCCACCGTTGAAACTTGTCCCTTGGCCTCTACTCCACCATGGTCAAACAAATTGAACCCAATTTTAGCCATGGGAATCACCTCAAATCTTACCAACACCTTGACACACATCTCTACTCACCAATGCCATCCCACAAAAACATCACTGCCCTATAACCCCAGATACACATCACAAGTCATTGCGCCACAAACAGAATTGCCAATGCATCAAGCCCGCTTTGACTCATGTTTATTATCCGATACTCGAACAAGATCCCTTTCGGTAACAACAGCGATAATTTCACGCTGGTCCGCTGGTTCGCTTTCTCAACACCTTTCAAGTGGTGCCGCTGAGCAGCATCCCGCATCAAAACCATCACCCATGCCTGTTCATTCCAGTCCCTGTGAACCCTGCCTGCATAGCCCAACCGAATGTGTCCTCTTGTTATCCTGGCTCAGTCCATTCACTTCCGTCCGCTCGGGAGGAAGAATCTCGATTGTGACCGCTTTGACGGATTCCTTTCTTGTCCAGAAAGCAAACAAGATTCTCCCAGCTGCGCCTCCAAGGTTGTGGTCGTGGTTGATGAGGGTGACGCCTGTTGTCTCCACGAGCGCTCAAATGGGTTGAAAGGTCTCTTTGGAGATGTTTCGCCTCGTCCCAAATTCAGAGGTCTCGACAAGCCGTGCTTCTTCAAGACTGATGCTGTATCGGGCAAGCCGAGGTCGATTTTGCGCATCTGCAATCCTCTCCCAGAGGTTTGAGTCCCAGATAGACTACCGTTGCTGTTCTCTTGTCTAGACGACCTGGTCGTGCCAATGCTGGACCGCTGGGCGTCTTCACCCCCCGGCCTCTGGACGGGGCCTCCCTAGGACCCTCGCTGCGGCACATGCTGTGACGCATGGCCCATCAATGGACTGCCAATTTCGCCCGGTGCGCCGACCGCTCGATACTGAGGATTGAATCCGTCGCTCGGATCCGGCTGCCATCTCACCCTGTGTTGTCCAGGACCGTCAACATCTCGTTTAAGATCAAAAGCACCACCTCCGTTGGACGGGCTTCCTTCTGTCTCGCACAAGTTCAGCAGATCGATTTCCGAGATATTGTCACCCGTCATATCATCAATCTGCGACTTGATGGTTGACAAATCAATGAAGCCTTCCGAGTCGCCTGAGCTACCCAGAGCCTTACAGGCTTGGCAGAGCATCTGCCGAACAGCGACATGCCGAGCCGGAGCCGTACTGCGGATGGCACTCATCGCGGGAACCGGAGATCCCATGCCGAAGCCCGGAGGCGCACTTGGCGCGCCCCAGCCTGGGTTTCCAAATCCAGGAGGAGGGAACGTGCCGCCAGCAGGAGGTCCCCAGGGGTTATGCGCCATGGGATACCCTGAGGGCATGAAGTGACCTGTGGGAAAGTCGCGGGGTCCCGGAGGCTGGTTTCGCAGACTCGCAGGGTTCATGTCAGAGGCAAGCGGTTCGTCGTCTTCAAGAAGCGCCCGACTTCCCAGATGAGTAGTCTCATCATCGATATCGTCAGGCATTCTTCCCATGCTGACACTCCCGGGACGTCCAATAGGAGCAGGCCGTCCGATAGGCTGCGTCGAAGTTGGAGGTGCAATATCAAACTGTCCAGAGCTCTGACGAGTATGCACCGGCGGGGGAACGTCCTTGGGCATGGGGAAACCGCCCATTCCGAACTGATCGCCGGCTTGGTGGAATCCCGGAGGCGGCATAGACGCCGGTGGGAATCCACGGCCGGGCGTGCTGTGTATGCCAGGAGGAGGCATCATCACATTAGGACTATGTCTGAAACCTGGAGGGAACATGGCCTCATGGGGTATGCGGTTCGGGAAACCTGGCGGTGCATGAGTCAATCCTGGAGGAGGCTGAATTCCCATGGGAGGCATCTGGAACCCAACGGGCTGACTGGCCATCCTAGACTGGGCATTCGTGGGCGACACAGAGTGGGAATGCTGCGACGTCGTCGCCGTCGTGCTTGCGCTACTCTTGCGCTGCCTTATTGGGCCTGGGCTCATACGAGCCGGTGTCAATGAGTGAGGCGAGGGGTTCTGGCTAGTGGCAGAAGCAGACTGAGACGCAGATGAGCTTGTCGGGGCCGTGTCCTGTTGCTGCGACATTGTCCTAGGTCGTATAGGAGTCGGCGCTTTGGGGATCACAGGAGTCGCAACCGGTATCTTAGGCGATGCGTAGCTGTTGGGGTTGGAAGGATGTTGCGGCAGGGCCGTCGGTATCGAGACTGGATGTTGTTGTCCGCGCTTGGGGATTTGGAGAGGCTGTGATGCCTGGGTGGCCGTCTTGTGAGCTGCCGCCTTTTCCTCCTTAAGCTTCTCCTTGGCCTCGCGGGCAGCTTGAGCTTCCTTCTGAGCCTTAGCAGCTCGAGCTTCCTTCTCACGCTTGTCGCGATCCTGCTTGTCCTTTCGCTCTTGGGCCTCGCGCTCCTTTTGCTCTCGAGCCTCCTTCTCCCGCTGTCGCTGTTCTTCCTTAATCTTCTTCTCCTTTTCCTTGGCTTCGCGGGCTTTGCGCTCTTGTTCGGCCTGCTTTTCGCGCTGCCGTTGTCGCTCCGCCTCTTTCCGTAGACGAGCCTCCTCTTCCGCCTTCTTGTAGGCCTCCTTTTGCTTTCGCTTCTCCTCGCTCCTTGCCTTCTGTTGAGCAATCCGCTGCTTCTCAGCTTCTTGTCGTGCAGCCTCCTCTGCAGCCTTCTCAGCTTCCTTGCGTGCCCGCTCCTCGGCCAAAGCCTGCTTCTTTTGAGCAGCCTTGTCCTTCTTCTTCTGGGCGTTCTTAGCTTTCTTGGCCTTTTGTTGTTCGACCAGGCGGTTCTCATCCTCCAGCTCCTCGAGGAGCTTCTGCTGGCGTTCCTTGGCCACCTTTTCCTTGTAGGCTGAGAGCACGCGCTGCTCAAACATGCGAGCGGCAAAAATCTGGAACATCCGACGGCCTTCTTCCATTCGTTGCTCCTCCGTCATCTGGTCCTGGCAGCAACACTCAGTATGGGACTGGGGTGGCATCACAGAGGGGTTCGAGTATACCTCTTCATCCTCATACTCCTCGTCTTGGCTATCATCATAGTCCTCTTCCTCGTCTTCTTCGTCATCATATTCGTCGTCGTCGGGAGGAGGGTGGCTATGAGGAGTGGAGTATGAGCCATTGGGGTGACCGCCATAGCCGCGGGAGAAGTGCTCGCGAGCATCCTCTTCCCTGGCCATCCGACGCTCCGCGAGCTGCTCCATCATCTCGATGAATCGCTTGCCGTCGTTCTTGAGGAGATCATCCGCCACGGTGAGAATGCCACCTAAGTCCATGTTACCATATCTGTGGAGAAGTGATTCAAGAAGCTGCGTACCCTTGACTTGAAGGCTGTTGCCAAACGTCAAGAAATCGGCGACGTCTCGATCGTGAGGATTGTGGAATTCTTCGGGAGGTTCGTCGTCGCTATAGTCATCGTCCTCCACTCCGTCTTCGCTATAGACCTCCTCTAGGTCGTCCTCGTCCTCGTCGTCGCCGACATGTTCAACTATCCGGCCGCGGGATGGCGGTGGATTGCCGTAGTTCGATGGTAGCCCTCGAGGTGGCCTTAGGGAGAAGTCGCGGGGTGTAGGCAGCATGGTAGGTGCCTCGCCTTGGTTCGCGAACTGCTCAAGCTCCAGGTAGTAGGCATCGTAAAGACCTTCTAGCTCTTCCTCGATCGCGTTGCGCTTTCTACCGCAGACGGTACAGCTGCAGGTGTGCTTCTGCTGTTCCTTCATCTTCTTCAGGACAGCGTCCTTCTCCACCTTGACCAAGGATTTCCGCTCATCTTCACCCAATCCAAGCCAGAATTCCTTGATGCGTTCCCGCTCCTCTTGGTTACTGGTGCTCCAAATCTTGTCGCGGGACATGCCAGAGCCTCGCGACATGTTAGGCTGCGATGGGAGGTTTCGAGCGGCCCCCAATTGTGGAAGGTTGTCTGCTGCGCCTCCCTTCTTTTTTTTCTTGTTTTTCTTCTTGGACTTGGCATCCGGGAGCGGATGACCGTTGCTAGTCGGCCCTGACACTTCGCTTGCCAGGACATACTCGTGCTCATCGTCGCTTTCAACTTCTTCGTGGTCAGCGGGGCCGCGGCCCAACATCGATCCTGCAGCCGAACCTGCTCCAGATGCTGCATCGGGGTGGCCATTAGCAGCCTGCTGCTGCAAAGCAAGCTTCGCAGCGGCCTTCTGCCGGCGCTTCTGCTTCTTGCGGTTGACAGTAGGAGCAGGACCATTGCTAGCATCTGGTGGGGGTGCGCTGGCTTTGGCGGTTGTGGGGGTCGAGGGGAGCGACGACTCGGAGGGAGACCCTTTTGGTACGGTGATGAACTTGGAGCCATCCTTGTTGGTGTATTTGGCAGTATTTCGAGGCGATGCCGGCGTTTGGGAAGCCGGTTTCTGATTGTTGGCCGGCATCGTAGGTTTACGGGAGCAGGGCAGTCGAGGGCATGAAGATGTTGTGCGCGACACGTGTCTGTCGAACTCGTGGGAGGGTAGAGGGGACGATGTCTGTTGTGCACGGTGAGCGTGTCAGCAGGAGAGCAGCGTGAATTGCGCGTCGTAAAGCGACGAGGTGGTGGTCGCGAGGCGGCTGCGGAGCAAACGTTGAGAGTGGAGGGTCTGGGGGGCGGCTCAAAATGAGGCACTCACAGTCGGCGAGGCCAAGGTCAGGGTTAGGTCAGCGATGACGCCTGCGGGGGAGGGACCCAGGGCGGAATCAATAAGATGCTTCTGGCCTGCAGACGCGAGGGCAGTGCGAGGCGTGTAATAATGTTGTACGTGGAGGGAGTAAAAGAGTGAAGATGTTGCAAAGTCTTTGTTTGGTGGTTTGGCGTTGCTCGAGACTACAGTACTTCAAGGCTCAAGGCTCAAGGCAAAGCGATGGAAGTCACTCTCTGGTGGAGTTACATGGCACCTGTACTTTCTCATGCAGCCGAACGAGCCAGGTCGCTGTGGCAGGCACGAATCTGATTGACGGAGATGGCCCCGCTCTTTGCCTCGCCCGGTGTGATCGCGCACGTGACGAGCCAGATCTAGCCTTCTGGTTCGTTTGTGCCTTAGGCAGGTGGGGGTGGGGAGCAAACGACCTTGATGTCAACGTCACTTTTCCGTTGGCAAACCATCGAGATCCAATTTGGTTACCCTGAACCTGGGGCAAGCAAACATTGGGACAATGGCAGGTTTTGGAATTGAGGAGGAGATTGACATGACAATTGATCAAAGTGCAATCAATGTGCTTGGCGTTTTTGTGACAATCTCTTTGTTTGTGTCCCTAGAATGCGTGTAAAAGTGATTGTGGTTCGGAGTCAAGAGCGTATCAGCCGGATGTCGCGTGTTATTTCCTTTCAAGAACTGCGGTTCAATAATGACAATTGTAGTAGTTTCACATCAACCCAAATACGACTACAAATACAATAAGAGTCAATTCCCGACCCAATTGACTGCCAACGTCATTCACTGGAGCCCTAGTAAACCCGCCGTTTGCCCACTGCATATTGCGGATTGCTGAAACAATCCACCACGCCTATCCGTCTCGACTTCGCGGATACTGTCAAGTCCTTCATTTCACCCATGTCAAGTTGAAACGGGGAACTACATCCTCATAGATTTCTGAAGGGATCATCACCTCTCCGTTTTTTTCACGCAGGACAACCGTTTTGGCTAGACGACCGAAGAAACGGGGTGTTCCTGGATTGTGATCTTCACTCTTGATGCTGATGTGCAAGCAACAAATTTCACCTTAGCCGCCGGCATCACGACAGCTGCTGGTCTCGTATGGCGTTGACATGGCAGGTTTAGCTTGGCACGAGGTGGGAAAATACAGAAATTGACTCGACTGCTGTGACCCCATCCGTCTGGAGCTGAACCAAGCCTCATGTTGTACGAGCGTACAGCCTATACGTCCACGTTGGCGCATCAAGTCGCCTGTGCGACAAGACGCAGAAATGAGACGACACCTTCTTTCACCCCCTTGTCTTCCAGGTTGGACGAACGCAGAGGACAGTGTCGACGGCAGAGTGACGACAGTGAGATGCTTCGGCTGATTGACCAAACACGGGTAGACGAGTCTCAGCTGCGAGAAGTGAGCTGCACAGAGGCTGTTTGCAGTGTAATACGTGAGGGGACAGACGGCACAGGACGAGAGCAAACTCGCAAGGGTTGTTGCCACAATGAACCAGTTCCTGTTAAGGTTCCTGCGTGTCTCGCCTGAAGACAAGTTGACACTCGGCTCATGGGAACAAAGAAGGTCGTTTAAAGGGACGCGGCTGTAGAGTTGTCAACATTGGCTGCAGCAAGATGCAGCGTCTATCGTCTATCGAGTATCGTGGTTGCAACCCAATAAGGACGAATAAGCGGGTAAGACACTCGACGGTGACGGATTTGGCTGTCGGGGACCCCGATCTGCCGTCATCACCAGACGCACGTAAGAAGCCTCTGTGGGGAGAGAACTGGCCATGTTCGTGTTTGCACGTTAAATCCAATGCCAGCCAGCCATGAAGCGTAAGCGAACCGGAGACATACCGGCATTCCGCCGGGCCCGAGATCTGGGATGAGGGACACCCATAGACGGGAGGGAGCCGGGAGAATGGTCAGAGTTGACGGCGGCGACGATCTCTGTGATATTCCGAGACACGGGGTTCTCTCCAAGGCAGGCCGGCCGGCCCTTTCTCTTGCCAATTGCCAGGGTTCTTTTTTAGGGGGATCTCTAGTTCATCCTGGCAAGGTCCCTGTGCCTGTTTTTAGCTTACCGACTGGCGGGTGGGTTTGGTTGGTGCATCTCCGTAGTGCCCATTTTCCTGCCTTGAGGTGCACAGCCTCAAAGGGCGCCCAAGCATTTGGCCAGTGACATGGCATGGCATGACGGTGCGGCGCCAGCTAAGCGCAAGACGACGGACTCTTGGAGTCGAGGATATAGTATCCAAACACAGTAAACCGAATGCAAAAACCGCCGGATAGGCGAGAATCCAGGCCCCGAGAGGTGGATCTATCGGCATTTGGATGCCATGGATCTGATGTTACCGTCATCATCGTATTGACATGTTTTTTTGGTTGTTTTGCAGCGAGGCTGTCAATGGTGGAGATTCCTCGCGGGGAACATAATTTATGGCGAAACAAAGGAGTGTGAGAGTGAGGTTTGCTATTCGCTGAGACGGATGACCATGTTTGAAAGGTAAAAGGTTGCTGGCACATGTTGATGGGAGCCAACTCACCTCCGTGACGATACATACTGGCGATAGCTAATTGGATCTCTCGGAAGGAGCAAGCTTCGCGACGAGCATGTATGTATGTGCCTGCAGATCAGCGCACCTAGCAGTTTTTTGCATCCTACTGCGTATTGCCGCGACTAAGAGAGTCAGTGACTCAGCGTATCAAGATCTGTCTCTCTGACGCTGACGCTGGACCCTTTAGTTTTGCGGCTGGCTTCACATTTCCTGTTTGGGATAGAGGTCCAGGCTGGAGGATGGAGCCCTTGGACGCTCCGCCCCAGGGGCTTCTGTTAGTGAGAGAGCTCTCTGGGGGAACTATTGCTGCTGCTGCTTTGCAGGGTGGCAGCCCCTGGCTGGTGTCGAAGGTGCTTACTGTTACTCAGTGTGCTGGTTGTTAATGCTTGCAATTGGCCTACCTGCTCAGAAGATGAATCTTCTAGAGCGGTGGAGATGTCTCTGGCACGTCAAGAATAGAGTGACATCAATGAACCCACAGCACACCTCCACTGCCTGCTCGACGGTTGTAACAGAAGCTGTCTGTCTCTCTCCAGGGCTGTCCACCCAACCTCACCTCATGGTCAGCTAAAAAAGGTCCCGGGCCCGTTTTCTGTGTCCATGGATGGCTTCTCCACCTCAAGCGCCAGGGGAGCCGAGCTGTTTCTCTCCACCACCACCACCACCTGCACCCACCGTCGCCGTCGTAAACAGCCCTAGCCCAGGACGCCAACAATAGACCAAAGGCTGCCTCTGAGGGCGCACGGAGCTGAAGTGATTGCTTTTCCCATCTGCTATATTGCTCTAGTATCCAAGTCGGGTTCGTCTAGCGCCGAAAACCTCCAAGAACTCTCCAATTCCCGTCTCCATCATCCCTCCATCCCATCAGCCCAGCCCAGCTGCTTAGCTGTACCTCGCTCAGCGCAGTTCGGCCCAAGCCCAAAATACAAGCCAACCAGCCGGCCCCAGCTCGCAGGGACAAGCCGAAAAAAACACAGCACGCACAGCACCTCACCACGCCCACGCACCCCCGACCTGCTACTGTACCTACTGGCTGGGCGACTTCTTCCTCCAGAAAAAGAAGCCCATAGTCCTACCTACCTACATCCATACGTACCTACCTTACCTTGGTACTCTGACGCTCGTATTCCCATTAAAAAAGCCCATCTTCTCCTCTCTCCTCCTCCAACCACCGTCCTCACGCTCTCTTTTCTCTCTCTCCCGTCCCATCGCCAGAAAAAAACGCCCTGCGCACTACCCCCCGGGGCTGAACCGTATTCACTGCCCGCTCCTCGCTCCACGTCCGCGCTCCCCCGACGTCCCTTGCTCACTCATCCAACAACCATCCATCATCCAAAGCCCGTGAGAAAATAGGGGCCTCGACTCGACGACATTTCTCTCCTCTTGCCCAACGAAGCGAGCTCTCGAATCCATCATCTTCGTCTGACTGCTATCAACGCGACGACGCCCTCTTGCTGTACCCCGTCGCTGCTCGGCCCATAGTGCAATCCGACGACGAGAGAGCCGACCCATCCTCTTCATCCCTAACGATCTGGGGCTCGTAATAGACTCCAGATCCCACATCGCCTCCGATTGCATTCAAACCAGCGCCGATCGTATTCTTGACTTATATAATTGATTCACCATGAGTGCAAATCCCCAGAACGTTATCCGCAGGTACGACCTCTATTGCGCGCCTCGATCCCGTATTGCCGCTGCCTTGCCCACTCCCGGCGCCCGTCCACGCCCTCTATCAATCACGATACCGGCAATACGTATATCAACTTGATTCTGACATTCGTAATAGGAAGTTGGTCATTATCGGTGATGGCGCCTGCGGCAAGACTAGTCTGCTGAGCGTCTTTACGCTAGGATACTTCCCTACAGTAAGCTCCTCCTTCCACCCTCTGTATCAAGACTTTGCTAACAGATATCTCTACAGCACTACGTGAGTCCTGATCGAAATTGCCTTGCGACGACAGCTATTGACATCCGAACCAGATCCCTACAGTCTTCGAGAACTATGTGACGGATTGCAGAGTGGACGGCAAGTCGGTCCAGCTCGCCCTATGGGATACCGCTGGCCAGGAAGATTACGAGCGATTACGACCTCTTGCATACTCAAAAGCCCATGTCATCCTGATAGGGTTCTCCATCGATACTCCAGATTCCCTCGACAACGTTAAACACAAGGTGCGGCTCCCCCGGAACGGCTGATGGTACCCCCCCGAAGCTGACGTGTGCTCTTACAGTGGATCGAAGAGGCTACCCGCCTATGCAGCGGCGTCCCTATTATCCTCGTCGGTTTGAAGAAGGACCTCCGAGAAGACCCGGTCGCGATCGAGGAGATGCGCAAGAAGTCGCTGCGATTCGTTTCCGAGCACGACGGCGAGGCTATCTGCCGCGAGATTGGCGCCAAGCGGTATCTGGAATGTTCTAGCTTGAGCGGCGAGGGCGTCGACGATGTCTTTGAGGCTGCCACTCGCGCCGCCCTCTTGACCTTTGAGAAGGGCGAGGGCGGTGGCTGCTGTGTCGTGCTGTAAACGGTCGCGACCTAGCTCTTCGGAATGAGCATACGATGCGAATCCAACACCTGAGCCGAGGGGATCACGCTCAATATCAGGACAAGTCAGACGAGGCTGACATACGGTCCATGAATGCCCTCGTTGGCTCTACAGCCCACCCTCGC
>SSHR01002972.1:0-15494 GCA_006518225.1 Fusarium neocosmosporiellum | reverse complement strand
GGCGCCCAGGGCGTCGGCAAGACGTCCCTCGTCATGAGGTACTGCAAGGGCGCTTTTGACCCGGCAAAGATAACTTCCACCGTTGGCGCGAGCTTCCTTGCGAAGCGCGTCGTAGACTCTGACTCGGACACTGTCGTGCGCCTGCAGATCTGGGACACAGGTTTGTCTTTTTGGTATTCTATGAGGGAATCTACTGACAGAAATAGCCGGCCAGGAACGCTTCCGATCCATCTCCCGCCTCTACTACCGTGGCGCCAACGCCTGCATCCTCTGCTACAGCATCACCGACGCCCACTCGTTCGCAGAGATGGGCGTCTGGCTCACCGAGCTCCGCCGCAACCTCCCCAACGACGTCGTCCTCCACGTCGTCGGCACAAAGGCCGACATCGTCGCCCGAGACCCCTCGGCCCGCCAGGTCCCCTTCGAGCGCTGCATCGCCTACGTCGCCGAGAACCTCGCCCCGGGAATGGGCAGCACTCCGCCTCCGACCGCGACCCCCTACCGCGATCCTACGCCCATGTCGGGCATCCACGCCATGTCCCCTCCGACCATCGAGCCCCGTAGTCCTAGTTCGAAGCGTAGCTCGGGCTTCTGGGCACAAGAAGTAGGCTGGGACGCCTGTCACGAGATCAGCGCCGAGACGGGTGAGGGTGTCGAGGAGGTGTTCCGCGTCGTCACCCGCAAGCTCGTCGAGCAGAACCGCAAGATGCAGCAGGCCCTCCTGACCGCCACCGCCATCCCCGGCATGCCGGGCTACGAGACGGGCATGGACGGAGGATACTTTGAGGGCGCAAACCCTCGATCCAGCTTCCGCGTCGGCCGTGATCGCCGCAGCTGGCTCTTCTCCCCGGGCTTCTCCCCCGCCGTCACCGTCGAGCAGGCCGGCACCCAGGAACAGACCCTTTCGGACGGCAGGAACCACAAGGAGCGCAAAAAGTGCTGCTAAAGGACCTGCGCCAGACGCGCGAGACTAGAGGGGGAATTGGGGGGGTGAGACGATGTAACCCCCTCGAGGATGGCGTGTCTACGAACGAACAAAAACAACCAAACTACGAGACGAGCGAAAGAGTTCAGGATGGATGGATCAAGCGAGCGCATGCTGTGTGATACCCGGTGATTCTGGTTCTGGTTCTGCTTTTTTGGGGGGTGGTTTTGCAGGTTCAAAGCATTGGGGTGTTTTTTTCTCTTGTTATTGGTCTTGGCTCCTTCTTTCTTGTGTACCCCACGATATAGCTTCTTTTTCTTCTTTGTTTCTTTTGCTTTCATGACGCATCGGGCGTTTCATTCTTGTTTTTCGCTTCTTTCGCTAGGAGTTGGAGGATTATAGGTCATGAGGCTGGGCGGGCGCGGTCAAGCTTGCATCACGACATTTCTTCAGGGGATATAATAGTGGGCGGCCATTGGGGGTGTTTTTGCGTGTCTTGGCCACGGTTGTGTTATGGCCTTTCTCTCACGAGACGTTTCTTTTTTCTTCATCTTCTCTTTTCTTAGCTCTCGGGTCTACCCAAATTTCTCTCATCATCTTCTCTCTTGGGTTCCTTGTCCTGTTACATGTAGCATATGGGTCGCCGCCAGAGTCTCGGTCTAACCCCCAGAAACACCACTTCCACTGTGTCAATACATAAATAGACTAAATTCACTTTGATCCAGACGTCGCCGCCTTCTTTGACTGGACATCATCGTCGACCGTCGGCGGCGCGGGGATATCAATACCCTCGACCCGGTACTCCAGACCTGGGTAGGCATCGCTGACGACAAGAACGTCCAGCTTGCGAGCCTGCCCAGCCTCGGCCGGAGGAAGTTTAATGCTTGTCCTGGCCGTTGGCTTGCCGCCGCTCTGAAGCTTCCGGTTGGGGTTCGTGGTCCAGCCGACTCGCTTCACGGCCATGACCTCGTCACGTGCTATATCGGCAACAATGACGAACCAGCTCTCCGTCTGTGGCTTGGGGAATTTAGGAGCATAGATGCGGGCTTCCCGCTCCACAAGCGGGTTGAGTCGCTTCAGGCCGATCGTCACTGAGAGGGCAGTGGCCTCATCGATGGAGACGGACACATTGGGGAGGATGGACACAGCGCGTGCGAAGCGGTTGTGTTGACTGGTCGGAACAGAGAGCTTCTTGGCTAGCTGAATCGCCTGCGGACGGGTGAGGGCGCTAATCTTGGAGAGAGGCGTATCATTCTTGACATCTGTGTCCACCGAGGGGAGGATCGAGACGGGGGGATCAGTGGGCCAGCGAGCCGACTTGATGGACTGCAGAAGGGCCATCATCTGCACACAACTGGAAAGGTAACCAAGCTCGGTGAGGACATCGATGGATGCTTGCACGATACGAATGGCCTGGTCGAGGACGCTGGTCTGGTCACCCACGTAATCAGTGATGGGCAGCTCAATCTGCGACATGTGTGCCTGGAGCAGCAGGAAGGCCTTTACATGGGGATCCCACATGGGGAGTCCAAAGGCGTGGCCGGGGAAGGGGAGGTTGTCCGAGAGCGTGTTGTTGACGAGGTCCTCATTGTGACGAACAGGGAGCTCATCGTACTCGGTTGCGCGGGACATCCAGGAGAGAACGTCAAGGAACGAGGCCTGCGCCTTGGCGTGACGGACGAGATGGCGGATAGTCTTGTGGGAGAGATAGTAGTAACTCATGATCTTGCCCAGTGGTGTGGGATCGACGTCGCCGTTGGGGAACACCTCGACACACTTGGAGTCTGCCAGCTCGCTGAGCGACTTGTTGACCATCTCGATCATGTAGTCGTTGGCGAGCTGCTGCGCGGCGATGCTGCTGTGCTCCTCGGCCGAGATCTCTAGACCATAGTAAGAAGGGTTCTTGTGCAGTCTTCGAAAGAAAAAGGTCCAGGTAAGGTAATCGAGGGCGTCCTGCTTGGTGATGATGGTCTCGGCTGACACTTCGGCGCAAAGATGGTTATCCAAGACAGTGTGCAGCGAAGACTCGACGGGGAAGCCTGTGTGGAGGAAGTGCTTATAAAAGTCCTTCTTGGCGTCCTGCGTGAAGATGCGGGCAACTCCCGAGTTGTCGAACTGGGGACGGCCGGCTCGTCCCAGCATCTGCAGCACATCCGTCAGGTCCATGTCCTTGTAGGCCTCGATCTTGGCGTCAAAGAACTGCGTGCCCTTGACGACGACGAGATGGGCGGGCAGGTTGACACCCCAGGCGAGTGTGCTGGTGGCGACGAGGATCTGGATCTTGTTGTTGAGGAACAATTCCTCGGCCAGTTGGCGATCTGACTCGACGAGACCGGCGTGATGCAACCCGATGCCAAAGTTAATGGCCTCCTTGAGCGCATCATCCTTGACTCGAGAGAGGTTCAGCTGCAGGTCGTCTTCGTCCATGTGAAGGAACCGACGGGGGTTATCCTCCATTCCGCAAAAATTGATGAGGTCCTTGGCGGTAAGACGGGTCTGTCGTCGCGAGGGCACAAAGACAATGACGGGCTTGTCAGGGCTGTGGTTCTTGACAGCCAGGAAGGTTGGGCGGTTCATGGACTGCATCAGTGGGCAGAAGCCCCTGACTTCTGGGAACCCATCGATGTACAGCTCTAGGGGAACTGGGCGCACCGAGTGCTTAAAGTTGAAGAGACCCTCCTTGACACCAAGCCAGTTGCCGAGATCCGTCGCGTTGGCGCAGGCAGTTGACATACCCAGCAGCCGGACGGCGTTCTTGGTTGAGGAAGCGATGTAGTTCATTCGCGAGACGATGATCTCGAGAATGGGACCTCGATCGCCTGCCAAGAGATGAATCTCGTCAATGATGACCAGGCTGACCTGTCGCACATATCCTCTCGTCTGCCACGAACGCGAGATACCGTCCCACTTCTCAGGAGTCGTGATGATGACATCGGCGTCCTGGATTGTTCGAGTATCGGGTGTGTTGTCACCAGTCAACTCTACCAGCTTCAATCCCAAAGGCCGCGCCAGGCGAGCTCCCCAGTCCTTAACACGCTCGCGGACAAGTGCCTTCATCGGGGCGATATAGACAACCTTGGACTTGGGCCTCTCCCGGAACGCCCACCACATGGCCAGCTCAGCAGCCACAGTCTTTCCACTGCCGGTGGGTGATCCGAGGAGCACGTTGGCCGGAGTATGATAAAGCGTGTGGAAGATCTGGGTCTGCATAGGGTTGAAGAACTGGAACCTCTTGGCATAGATTTCCTCCAGTGCCGGGTTCTTGAGAGCCGAGATTGGTAGCGGCTGCAGATTCAAGAGATCCGTATAGACACTCTCAGTGTCTGGTCGGATGAGATGCTGAAAGGAGACTGGTGTCACCGTTTCCGCACCAAGCCATCTGTCAGACACGGCTCGGACGTAGATCTGCTTCGGCAGGGGGTCAGAGAGAGGAATTGTAAAGTTCAGCTCGTGGTCATCATGGAGCTTTCTCCTGTTAAGAATGAAGAACTCGTGGTGATAGATTTCTGACGTCTCCGAGTTCTCAACCCAGACATAGAAGGACTCGGATGTGCCATGGATTTGATCGTGCCACTTGAAGTCAGGGATCACGTAGAGTTTGATGCGCAAGACGTCTCGGTTGAGGGGCGCAATCTCGGCCTCAACGTGAACCGTGGGGAAGTTGTTGAGAATCCTGGCAATGTTCTTGCCGGCGCCTTGGTTGTGAATCAAGCCGCCAATCTCAGCCGGCTCCATGTCCTTCATGGCTTCAATCGTCAGGCTCTCCTTGGCGTCAAGCTGGTTAAGAACGGACTTTGCCAGATCAAATTGATGGAGGGGATGCTGGAATGGCCAGATACGTTTCTCGATCGACTTCGCCAGAGTGAGCAACACCAAGCATTGGTGGCCCCATCGACGGTTGAGGGCGAGCATAAACAGTGCTCGGCAGATTCGTCCTGATTGCTGAGCAACATAGTTCATGTCGTTTGACAGGGCGAAATCCTCGGGCTGAGTCCGAGAGATGTAAGATTGGAGAAGAATGTTAGTCTTTGCCTGAGGAGTGTCGATGCCTCCATCCACATCGCAAGGGATGATTTCCCGCCGCAAGTGAGTCAGCTCCTTCTCTTCACTATCCCTCGACTGAATGTTGTCAAACTCTCCACTCATACTGATCATCTTTAGAATATCTGCCTCTGTAGCCTGGGGTTGCATCATGGCGTTGAATACCTGAATACTGGTGTGAAGGATATAGTACTGGCTTGCAATTCGACCAATGTCCTTGCTGCGCAGTTCGTCCGTTCTCTCATTGTAGATGATCATCTGACACTGCTGCAGCGTCTTGGCGGCCTGGATAGCAAGTTGGCGACGTCTCTGGACCAGGTTAGGGTCATCTCGAATCTCCGACCACTCGATGCCATAGGTCATTGGGCTCCTCTGCATGCGCACAAAGAGGTACGAGTATCCAATCCACTGGACTGCATCCGGGATGGAAGTCACAGTTCCCAGAGCAATCTCGGCGTTCAAGTTGTCCACTAACTTGGTAGAGAACTTGGATTCGATAGGCTGCTGCTCTGTCACGGCAGTCAAGTAGTGTGTGAGCTTGTCGTGAGTTGTGCAGATCATGCCAATACCCGTGTCTTCGAATTGAGGACGACCAGCACGACCAAAGATCTGCAACACGTCGAGAATGCCGAGGTCGACGAATTTACCATCTTGAGCACTGTAAACCTGGGTTCCTTTGATGACGACCGCGGCGGCGGGCAAGTTGACACCCCAGGCCAGAGTGGCGGTACAGCAGAGAACCTTCAAGACGCCCTCTCCAAACAGTCTTTCCATCAAGTTTCTGTCAGATCTTGCCATGCCGGCATGGTGAACACCGATGCCCATGGACAACAACTCGCGGATCTCTTTGGACTTGGATTGCTTGATGTCTCGAGCAGCTTGGTCGTAACCAGGGTGGTAGGAGGGATCAAATAGGTCTGCACACATCGCCTCCATAGCCTTTTGATTCAACATGCGAGCCGTGAGCATGGTATCCCGTCGTGAGTGAACAAATACCATGACTTGATGATCACGCTCAAGCATCTCCTTGACCTTGTCAAAGGCGACTTGGTCCAGGTTGTCTTTGGACTGCTTGGATCCGGCCTTGCCCTTGACACCAATGAAATGCTGCTCAAGGGGAACAGGTCGGAAAGACGAATCAAAGTAAAATAGACCGGCATACTTGTTGACCTTGAGGAAGTCGGCAACATCGACATAGTTGGGCAGTGTGGCACTGAGACCGATAATTCTAATGAGCGATTGAGTGCTCTCAACCTGTCTTTCCGTTCGGGCCACGAGCGATTCGAGGACAGCACCTCTCTCGTCGTGGAGCATATGGACCTCATCAATGATGAGGAGGCGGACCTTCTGGACGAGCTCCGTATCACCAGTTCCCTTTCGTGTGACGACATCCCACTTCTCAGGGGTTGTAACGATGATCTGAGTTTGGATAATCTCGGCCTTGGTGAGCTGCATATCACCAGTGTACTCTCGACACTTGATGCCAAGCCAAGCCAGGCGCTTGCCCAGCTTTTCTGTGACTTCAGCAGCAAGAGCCTTCATGGGAGCAACGTAGACGATTTTGAAGTCTTCGGCATTGACGAAAAACTCGGTGGCTGCTGGATCCTCAAATGGGTTGGGCTCAACGTTTTGAGCAATTGTTTGGAGAATGGTGAGCATGGCAGCATCAGTTTTACCCTGGAAAATTCAGCATCGAAACTCTCAACATCGGACGAAAGACTTACAGCACCGGTAGGGGCACATATCAACATGTTCTCGCTAGTCTTGTGTGCAACAGGATAGACAAGACTCTGCATGCGGTTGAGCGTCTTGTAACCCTTGAAAGTGTTTCGACACAGCCCGTTGAGCTCCTTAATGGGGATAAGTCTCTGGCCTGGGCCAAGGACGCCCTTTCGGCCAGCTGGGATAGAGTACTCCTCGTACTTGTCAAACTGCTTCCGCTCACTGCCCACTGGCAGACCATACTTCTTTCCGGCATAGCTGAGGGTGTTGCCGGCGCTGTATGACTTGTAGACGTGAGGATAATGAGGCTCTTTGGAGTGGGCCGGTGCAAGGGCCGAAGTCTTGTGCGCCAGATCTTGACGACGGAGAGCATCTTCCCTCTGGGCCTTGTTCAAAAGTCGGGGTCCAGTTGAGGCCTGTTGATTCTGGTTGTTGACAGCAGAAACGATTTCGTCTCTGTGGCCTAGAACCTCGATGATAAAGTCGAGATCGTCGAATCCAACAAGGTCGGTAAGCTGGATTTGAAGCTCATCGTCGGAGCGACTGGACGAGAGAACACTCATAATCTGACTCTCAAACACATCGGCAGAGAGACCGTTCTTGGCCGCAATGCCGGAACACTTTACAGCGAACCATCCAGCGCTGTAATCAGCTACGGTTGAGCCATCAATGGCGGCCTCTCCATCGGCAAAGTCGCTGCTGAAAGCGTCCTGGTCATCGTCCGAGATAAAGTCCCAGACGTCCTGCCCGCTATTTCCAGAAGAGTAGCCGCCAAACTCGTCTTCGTCGGCATCTCCATCAACGGGGCCGTTTTCCTTGGGGATCTTGAGGTTGGCGATGGCCTCTTGCATAGCTGCAAACTGTTCCCTCCACTGTGCCTCGGCGGCACTGAGCTCCGAAGACGCCATGATAGAGTGTGCGAATGACAAAGGTGGTTCTCAGACAAGTTTCCGCGTGATCGAAAAAAGACGTGTATTCTGCGTAATGTGTGAAAGAATTCAATATCCTGCTGCCTGAACGAGCAGCAGTCGCGGCCTTTTTGATATCGCTGACCTTGACTGAGGTTGCTTGTCGTGGATTGGTTCACGGCGGCGACCCTCGTAGAGTCATACCGCTCTGATAACCCCCACCTCGCTATACAAGCCCCCGCCACAGGCGCCACAGAAGGCTCAAACTACCTAAACTTGGCAATCGCAGCGGCCTAAACGACCCCGTCAGCCCGTCGTGGGGAACATGTGACGCCCGCTGGGCCTGGCCTGGCCTAAAGTCCTACCGACCTCCGTGACGACGGGCGGGCATGGGCGCATCTAGCCTGGCCTCATTCTTCCTTTTTACATATAACCTTCCCGCCTTCTCCCTATCGTCACCCGCTCGCGCTCCCGACCGCACACTCTCTCGCCTCTATAACCCCAATCGCACGCCTATTATCGACACAATTCCGCCATCATGAAGCTGCACTACATCGGCGTACGCTCCAACGCCCCCCCGTGCCCCTCACCGACCGACCGAGTTGGGCTAACACAGCTGTTGCGACCAGATCCTCCGAAACGAGAGCCAGCCCGCTCACGAGATTGTCGCTGAGAAGGAGCTCAGCAGCTACTCACGATTCACACGCAACAAGTCAGTCTCAGCCTTGGGAACCTCCTTTCCAGGTCCCGACGCATAACGGCCAACTAACCCAATCTCCTCCAGCTATGGCGAGTTCATGACCCTTTTCGCAAAGACCGTCGCCGAGCGCACCCGTCCCGGCCAGCGACAGGATGTTGAGGAGCAAGGTACAGAAGCTCCTGCCGTCTAAACCGATTAGAAGCTTACGCGCCGTCTCCACAGACTACACCTTCCACGCCTACGGCCGCACCGAGGGTGTCTGCGGCATCATCATCTCGGACCACCAGTACCCTGCCCTCGTGGCGCACCAGCTCCTCAGCAAGGTCGTCGACGAGTTCCTCTCCAAGAACCCCCGATCCGGCTGGGCCAGCGGCACACCCACCCTCGTCATGCCCGAGCTCAAGGAGTACCTCACAAAGTACCAGGACCCCCAGCAGGCCGACAGCATTATGAAGATCCAGAAGGAGCTCGACGAGACAAAGATTGTCCTCCACAAGACCATCGAGAGCGTGCTACAGCGCGGCGAGAAGATTGACGACCTGGTGGCCAAGAGTGACGGCCTGAGCGCCCAGAGCAAGATGTTCTACCGTATGTTACCCCCCTTTTTCGGTCTCTCGGGTGTCCATGATCCCCGGGTGTCAACCTGCGACTTGGCTGACTAACGTGCCATCCCCGACAGAGCAAGCCAAGAAGCAGAACTCGTGCTGTGTTTTGATGTAATGAATCATTTCCTTTTTCCGGCGTTGGACGTGGCTTCTTTTCAGCATACATGGGATGTCGGTATTGAGATTGGTTAACTACCTACCTATTCGTGCGGCGCAGATACTTCCCAATCGTTTCGTCCACCATTCGTTCGCGGGGCCATGTCGTTACAGCAGCTTAACTAGACTTTTTGATATGGGGCAAGGGAGGAAATCATCACATCAACTACGTGTGGGAGCTCGGCGGGTAGAGTTGCTAATGATGGGAGAATCGTGCCTTGTATTTCTTTTATATAGTCCCAACAATCGGACACAGAGATGAAGTTGAAAAAAAAAGACATGTCGACCAAATGTGATAAAAAAACCCGTTCTTGAAAAAAAAAAAAAAAAAGCCGTTCTTAAGAAACCCCCATCCCCCCCTTTGTGACAAAACTCCAGCAAGATGCTTGCTTCCAGGGGGCTTAGTTTTCGCTCTCCCTGTCCTGCCAATCCGATGCTTCTCCTGCGCCTTGCTGCAACTCGTAACTCGTGGTATCCCAATCTTGGCCATCAAGGCTGCTGTTTTGCTCTTGAAAAAAAGACAAAGGGAAAAACGTGTTTTGGAGGGATGGTTGCCCTGAGGTGGATGCAAGAGGTCGACTCATGCCAGTGAGGCCTCTGCGAGTTGGTTGCTGCCAGAGCTTTTGAAAAAAGGGGTATTTTGTAAAAACATGTGGGTGAAAAGAAGTATAAGAAGGTCTAAAATGTCCAACATAGGGAAGAAAAGGTAAAGGTGTCTTTGTGTGAAGTACGGAGAGTGGCTCTTCAAGGTCCCTCGAGAATCACCCTCTCACTCTTGCGATGCATCTGCCATGTATCTGGCGAGTGGGCTAGCTCCCCTCTAGGATGCACAAGCACCGGAGTTGCCGTCTTGGTCTCGGAGAGGCGCTCGTCCTTCTCTATGGGAATGTATGCTCCAGCTGGTGCCATGGGGTTACTGTCGTTTCTTCGTCTCACGCTCGGGTTGCTTTTCAGGGGATGGAGCATCTTGCGCTGCTGATGCGATACGCTAATCTGGCGGGCGATGGAGATCTCGACGGCGTTGCGGAGGGCTTCCTCGGGGTCATTTTCTGGAGGTCTGATGACGGTGATTTTATCCGGCGATGCTAGGGATGAGGGAGGAGAGAGCTTCTTGGAGGTTTCGGGGCTGGATGATGTGATGGATGCTGGAGGAGAGACCATGCGCCATGACGGTTCAGAAGGTGACAGTTGAGGGTGCCCCCTTACAAACCGGGCTTCTGCCTCGTCGTCTGTGTGCGCGGGAGAATCGAGGATAAGGCTAGAGGTATCGGACATGAAGGGAGAAGGCTGCTTCGAACGAGCGGTAGGCGAGAGGAGCGGCACAGGTGATGTCCCCTGGGTAGGGGTGAGGTTCCGCCTGTTGGGAGAAGAGGCTGCTCTGCGTACGCTGAACTTGGAGACGAGTTTCGGCGGGTTCTGGGACAGCTTTGGGACCTGAACGACTCGGGCCTGTGCTGTTTCTTGTATCTCATCCTGGAAAGACGCTTGCACTGGCGATATCAGACGGGGGGATGTGTGGGCTCGATTTCGAGGAGAAGGCAGCGGCTTCGATATGTCTGTGCCTACTATGGTCGGCGAAGGCTGGGGTGAAGTTGCTCTCCGTGGCCGTGAGAGATCGTCTTGCCCCTCGACAACCCCATCGCCAATCGTTTGGAGACGGTCCAGTGTGGCATGTCGCCGAGCAAGGAGCGATGAAGCGGACGAGGCCGAGGCCTGCGTTTGGAGCACGCCGTTAAACATGACGCTGTATCGCTCCATCTTTATGCTGGGAATCTCGATATCAAGTAGAGATGCCGTAAGTTGGGGCATGGGAGGCACTGGGGGAGGTGAAGGAGGAGGAGGAGCTGCTGCTGCCGCCTTTTCTGCTCTTCTCCTCGCTGAGTCTCCACGCAGGGCTCTTAATGACATTTTGCGGCCTATACCCCCTGATGAACTCGATTCCTTCTTCCCTTCTTTTGAGGGTTTCCTCTCGATGCCTGCTGGCCTTTCTTTTGTGAGTTTGCCTGGCGACAAAGGCTTTAGGTCTGCCGGGGTTTTCAAGTCCGCTGGTATCGGTGGCGGTGGTGGTACTTCTGTTGACTTGACTGCTTCATTCGGTACGGGTTCTGTCTGAGACCGTATGACGATGGGTGTGTGCTTCGGTGTCTTCCTCTGGTCTTGCGCCGCGCCTCCAGAGGCAAGTGACGTTGTAGATACGTTGGGCGTGTCCGTCATGGCTCGCTGAGGCTGTGCCGGGCGGGCAGCTCGCTTCGACTTTGAACGAAATAGACCCCATTTCCGTGTCTTTTGCTGTGTGTCGTCGACAGGTTCTGGCGCGGGCTCTGGTATCTCGGCTGCAGCGCTGTTGGCTCTTTGCGGGTTCCACGCCGCAATTGGCGTGAACTCGCCTACTTGTGTTGGGCTTCCTATCGCCATGCCGATGGCAATAACACCAGTTTCGCTAGAGTCTCCTATGGAATCCGGTGTCGAGGTCCGTACCATAGTCATCCGTGTTAGTGACGAGCTCCGGGGGCTGGTGTCGGGAGACGGTGGTCGGCCGTGGATGGGAACATGGAATGCGGTTACGTTGTTGCCCTTTTGGAAGCTCTTGAGGGCGAGGGAGAGGTCGTCTCTTGAAACTCGCTTGTCGAGAGCATGCCTGTCGAAGAGGTTGTGGGTGTCTGTCCGGTCAGCCGTGAAGCTTCCTCTGCGTCGGTTGGGACCGGCTACAGCAGATACAGTGGCGGCTCTCGATCGTGTAGTAGTAGGCATGACTGAAGATCGCTTCGCTCGGTCGGTCGCGATCGAGGCGGGGAGGGATGATGATGCGGAGTGTCAAGAATAAATTGGGCAGAGGAAGCGGGGGGGTATAGTCAAGAGAGTGTGAGTCCCGTCCTGTTTTGACCGCCAATCCCTTGTATCGACAGAGTCTGATACAGCAGATGGTTCACCAAAAGACCAAGTTCCCAGGGGCCCGGGATCCTCGTCAAGAAGGGACAGTATCGGTGATATAGACAGGTGCCCCCCCGGTCTCACAAGGACCACCCCGCCTTTGCCGGGAGCCTATTGTATGAAGCTGTAGATGTGAATCCGGACTAGTGCGGTTAGACGACCGGCTAGAAGCAGGGAACTGGGTCCCTGGATGACGATGCGGCAAGCAGGGATGGTTTGTAATAAGCGCAGAGCAATTTTGTTGTCGAAAGAGTTCATCCCCGGATTGGCTGCCGAGAGCAAATGAGTCCTATGCGGGCGATGCTTGCTTGGGAAGGATGGATGGATGATGGAGTGAGGGACGGACGCAACGCAACGTCAGCTTATTATCATGCTCGTCAACCGACAAACGAGATATGATGCGCTGTTTTGGGAAGACGGACGCGACCAAGGGGGGGAGGGCAGTCCTCCATTTTGATACTCGAGAGATAGTGTGTGTGAACGGGCTAGCAGACGGCAACTCGCCGCGCGTTTGAGGTTGATGAGGCGGTTCTTCAGAATTAGATCCAAAATGCCCTTTAATCGCATGAGGACGGGACTGGTTACTGGCGCTCCTTGCGCTGCGCGCCCACTCGACAATGTACGTGGTCCGAACCAAGCGCCAAAGCTGTCGACGAGGGAGCCCTGTCGTTGCGGGTGGGACCTGGGGGTAGACACGGTCTGTCTCGTGTGTCAGAAATCTGGAGGGACAAAAAAAAGAGTCAACGGTCAGGTCAGGCCGCCAGTCGTGTGTTTTCAGAAGGCAGCGTTACACAGTCACCGTGCCTGCCTGCCTGCCTGCGAGTTTCATGGTTTAGCGGCGCTTCTGACTGCCTACATGGTACGTCGTGATATACGCACGCATCAGCTGCGTCTAACCGCCAAACGGCCATCCCGACATGGACCATGGCCTTATTGCTGCGTAGCACGTAGCAACAAGGACACATCGTTGTCTACCTAGGTAATAAGCCCCCCGGAATAGCCCCAGGCCCCATGTCGACCTTCGATGTAACGCCGAATCGCATCGACAATCTTTCAGGTGTTGCAGCGCAGCGACTTGTCAAAGCCTGGGTGTGGCTCGCTCGGTCACGATCCCTGTCCTGACGATGGGCGGCACTTGACCACACACCGCAACAGGGCAAATGCTGGCATCACAACTCAAAAGGTTCTGGAACCATTCCGGGGCGCACACGTCGCGGTGAAATGCATCCATGGCTGGGCAACCTTAAGCTTAGGTCTCCTGTTCGGCAGTCAGGATACCTTCTTTCTCTCTTCTGTGACAAACGGGGTGGTTGATTTTAAATTGGAGGAACGCGCGCCAAAAAATGTCCCCAAACCCACTCCGTCACAAGCAGGAACTAGTCTCAGGGAAAAAAGCAAACCACCGATCCAAAACAGCCGCAGAAAACCTGCTCTTCTGCCGGTCAGCCGCAGGGCCAGGCCGCACACACGCGACCCCGTTGTTTCCAACGGTTTGGCTGGACAAAACAAGATGCTACGCTGCGCTACGCCTGTGAGCGGTTCCCGTTCTTCTAGAAGTTCAGGTGGCGCACATGGTGAAGCTGCTCCCGCGCGGCTCGCTCGACCGGCGTCGCCCAGAGCTGCACCCGTCCTTCATCTCACTTACACGGGGGAGCGCTCACCAGGCTAGCGCTTCGAATAGGGCTGACGGTCAAGTTGAAGCTATCTCCCTCGGGCCAGGAGGGCCTCGTGAGTCCCCAGGCTCCCGAAAAGGGAAGCTCAGGAATAATAGCGCATCCCCCGTTCGTCATTGGATCGTTAGGTTCATCATTGGCCTCTCCCTCATCAACCCAAGGACCTCAGGGGCTCTGTCTGTCCTGTTTCATGTTGCCCACCACCAAGCCGACCGGGATTTCTGTTACGCGTCTCAGATTGCCAATTTCCAGGGGTCTCCAACGCTCACACGGGCCAGAGGCGTTCTCCAAGGGCCCTGAGGCTCGTGAGTGATCTTCCACAGAGTAGCATTCAAGGCGTCGGGCCTCGGAACCGCTCGCCGCTGATGCGAAGGCTACCCAAGCCAGGGCAGCAATCTGTTTCACTCCGGCCAATACCCGCTCCTGGGCAATACCGGCAATGCTATTGTTCTTAACAGACGGCCTAAGACGTGAAACATGTCAGGATTCTCGTCGTCTAGGTAAGCGGCTGTTGTGCTTGGTTCGACTTTAAAGAGCCGAGCATGTCGATATTGCAGAGGTCATAATTGGCATGCATTGCACAGATACAGAGGGCACCGGTAAACTCGGGCGTTAATAAAAAGTCGGCCTGTGCTTGTCCACCGGGCATCCGAGGAGAGCCAGTGCTCTCTTATGATTAAAGTTCGGTAGTATTGCCGAATGGACTCTTCATTTAACATTGGCCAGGACACGTCAGACGATGGAGTCTTGTTAGGGATCAGGCAACGAGTTGGTTGCCGTCCTCACAACTTTTGTTTCCAAGTTGCTTTTCTCTCAAATTGTTGCCATTATTGGAAACATGCCGCCACAATCATTGTTTCGCCAAACGACGAAACCAAAGCGCATTGTCAGCGTCAACGTTGAGAGTCTTGAGAGTGTCACATCATCGTAATGTTCTCGTCAAATTCGGCCTTATTTCTCTCGGGTTTCTTCTGACTCAAAGCTCAAGATAGAGTCCTTGGCACAACACGATGCTTCTAGCCTTGAGCTCCTGGCGGATGTTTCCGTCTGTACCAGCGGCCCGTACGAGCTTCCCGTGTCTCTGGCGCCAATACCACAGCTGCAGCCCCTCCCAGTGACGTCGGACGATGAAATGAGGGTTGTCCGTCTGTTGTCCATCAAGCCGAGCTTCACAGTAAGCTTACTTTGTGTGCTGCAACGCATAGCCTCGCAAAGCACCTCCAATGTAAAGCATCCAAGCATAGAGAAAAAAAAAAGCTGAGTCAACAATGCGTCCCTGAATCAGACGTCACACAAGCCCGGCTTGAACAATGAATGGATGGCAACATGCAAAATGCGTGACATGAAGCAAGGCGCGCTGATCATGCCGGCTGGCGTGGGAACCGTTGAGTCGCAGTAAGTCGACGCTACATTCACCGACACCGCTCCTACACCGCATGTCTTGGTAGATCTACCCATTGGCGGGGGTCCATCATCCTCACGGCCCAAAAATACCTTACCTTACAGCAGAGGGACGCCCTTGCTGGGCTGGGCAGCAGCTCTCAAGTCAGTAACAATTTTTTGGCGGGGACGGACGGAGCCAGGAGGGGCAAAAGCTCCAGAGAATCACAACATCCAGTCGTCGGACGCTCCAAGGCTCCCCCGCCAAACCTCCAAACCTTCAAAACCTCGCGCCGCAACTTGAACCTCCTCCGATCTTGGGCCTCCCGTCGTCTTCCTTGTACTTTGCAGCATCCCCGCCTATAGCCTCTCTTCTTTTTGCTCTCTCAGTCCTCTACCATCACCATGTCGTGGCAAGGTCAGTCATCATCCCCCATCCCACGTTTCCCCTCC
>SSHR01002962.1:0-13136 GCA_006518225.1 Fusarium neocosmosporiellum | reverse complement strand
CTATGATGGGGGCGTTTGATTTTCAAACCCACCATGATGACCTGATGGGCGAGAACAAGGGACCTCTTTTTTCCGGCCGGATACGCAACATCAATGTATTAATACTTGTCTTTTTTGTGAAGGAGGGAATCTCGAGGGGAACCTGGACGGCAGGGAAAAGGTCTCGGGAGCAATGGATTTGGCATTATTGGTTGCAACACGAATACCAAAGTTGCGTGTAACCAGCGGCCCGTCCGCATAGTGTAATCTTGATGAATGCAATACATCAAGGCAGTGTTGATGCAGAGTCTGTAGTGTAAATGAAAAGTTGGTTGAATGTAGTTGTGAACCGTATATGATGGTAGAGTTGTCAACAGAGATGAAGATGATATTCAAGGCCACATTGGTAGAGTGACTGAAATACGAGAGCCGAGTAACACAATGTGAGGTGTGATTGTCAGGCTCTTCTTCCCATGACATGGCGTCTGGATGGCGTTGAATTAAACTCATTCAAGTCTGCCAAGGAGCCGCTAAACCCCACACGCGAGATGCGAGGTGGCAGTAGAAGGAAGACGTCAGAATAGCAGCGGAACAGCACTTGTTGCCATAAGCTCCCGTCATGGACTTCCTTGTCCTTTGATCTTGTGAAATGAGGGAGTGGTACAGCAGGATACCTAAACTTTGTTAGCTTCTCTCGTGTTGTGCTTTTGGTGTGCTTGAACCCCCCCCTCTGCTTCCAATGGAGGAGTTGGAATAAGAGTCATAGTGATGATACTAGCGGCCTATTCCCACCAAGCGTCGAGCGAGTCTTGGCGAGCACGCAATAGCCCCCGTCCATCCCGTCCCCTATAACCTCGCTTGCCCCGAGTCTGGCAGCCTTTTCTTCAATTCTCCAACCTTCACGCGTTGGGAGCCATAGCTGCATCATTGTCGACAAACTACAACACCATGACGAATCACGATCGTGGGTGCGTGCCTGTGGAGAGGCTCGGGAGCACGGTGCGGCAGAACTGGCACATGGGATTCACCTCGTTTGGGGGCCCGCCTGTGCACTTTAAGATTGTAGGCCAATCCTTTGGATCAAAGAGAAGGTTGCTGACTTGGTTGGGTAGTTTTATGACAAGTTCACAGTCAAGCTACAGTGGCTGGATGAGCAAGTGGTGAGTTGATTTTCTATGTCTTGTATAGAGTCGTTGATGCTGACAGAGTTGGACAGTACCAGGAGCTTTTCAGCGTGTGCCAGGCCCTTTCCGGGCCGGCGAGCACAAAGATGCACTATTGTATCAATTTGATTCATGATGGGTTCTGGTCTGCGATACTAGGCTTCTTCATCTGGAGGTATGCTTGCTCTACACGTGCATTCCTTGTTGCTCGAAATGAGAGACAGCAAGCTCACTGTTTCCTGTAGTCTTCCTGGAGCCATCGGCATGTACGCCCTCTCCATCGGCGTCTCCAACATTGGCGAGTCCCTGCCCCGTCAAGTCTACGCTCTTCTGTCCGGTCTGAACGCTGCAACTGTCGGCATCATCGTGCTCGCGGCGGTGCAGCTGTCGCAAAAGGCCATCACGGACCGCATGACGCGTGTTGTCGTCTTCTTGAGTGCCTCGGCGGGCATGCTGTACAATGCGCTCTGGTACTTTCCCGTGCTCATGGTGCTTTGCGGAGTTGCAACCGTCATTCACGATTATCGATGGTTGCATGGCCCTGTGGAGAAGGTTGTTTCCCTGGTTAAGAGGCAGAGGAGGAGGGAAGAGGAGGCGGCTATCGAGATGCCAAACAGCGAACCTGTTCGTGTCGATCAAGCAACATCGACGGAGACGGTAGGACCAGCTGCTTCACGGAGGAGCAACAGTTCTGCCAGAGACCAAGAACGCACATCCCAGGAGGCGTCTATACTGTCTACCGCCGAAGAGCCACGGGTCATCCCTCAAGGCCGAATCCTCAACATGTCGTGGAAGCTAGGCCTGTTCATCATCTGCCTCTTCTTCACCAGCTTCATCGTCGTCATGGTCCTGCGCGGCACCATCCCTGACATGCCGCTGCTTTACAGCCTCTTTGCCAACATGTACCTCGCGGGCACCATCATCTTTGGCGGTGGCCCTGTTGTCATCCCGCTGCTGCGTGAGTATGTCGTTGCTGAGGGCTGGGTGAGCCCTAGAGATTTCCTCATTGGCCTTGCGCTGATCCAGGCGTTTCCGGGTCCCAACTTCAACTTTGCGGTCTACCTCGGGAGCTTGACGGCCATTAACGGCGGGTATAGCTCTGTGGCTGGTGCTCTCATTGGGTTCGTGGGCATTTTTGTGCCAGGGCTGGTGCTCGTCCACGGGACTATGGGTCTCTGGAGCACCATCCGACAATGGCGATGGGTCAAGGCTGCGGTTCGAGGCGTGAACGCGGCCGCGGTCGGTCTCATTTACACGGCTGTGTATCGGCTTTGGCAGATTGGGTACATTGATGAGGGCTATCGCAGCGGCACCAGTCTGGCGGTTGAGCCTTGGTGGGTTGTGACGACGGCGACGAGCTTCTTTGGGAGCATGTGGCTGGGAGTGAGCCCACCGGTTGCTATCGTGACTGGAGGTGCAATGGGGATGGTTTGGTATGGCGTTGTGACGTCTTAGATACACGTTGTAGGTTGTTGAGGTGGTGATACATGAGGCAGGGCTGTACAAGACAGGTGAAGAAGTACAAAGGGGTGTCTTGTTTAGGCCTTGTTCGCTCTTTTGTCGATCCGCTCCTTGATAGCATCCCAAATCCACCCATCGACCTTGTCCGTCTTCTTCTCATACCTCACCTTCCTCTGCCGCTTGTCCTGGACATAGAACTTGCCGACGGCGCGGAACATGTACCAGCGGCGCTTGGCGTTCTCGTCGGTCGTGTCACGGACGTAGTTGACGAGACCGAAGCGGCGGCGCACGGGGGATAGGTCGCCGGCCTGGATGCTGCTGTAGCGGGGCTTGGAAATGGCGCTCATTGTGGTGAGGGTGAGGGGCGTCGAGGGCGGGGGTGCGCGGACGAAGCGCTCAAGGATGGTGCGCGAGGCGCGGGCGTATGGGGGCAGGTGGATATGGATGTGAGTGACAAAGGGGGATGTTGTGTAGGCGACAAAGAAGATGGGAATGATGCCGCAGAGGACAACTGGTTTGTGTTAGTGTCTCGTAATACATGTGGTATCTCATAGCAGTTGAGATGAGACGTGGAGTGAGTGACATACCACTTGCAGTCTCCCACTCGGGCTTGTCTGCTTTGATGTAGCTCGGTGCAACTATGAAACAAAAGAATGCTCCGAGAAATAGGGTCGTGATCTTGACCATGGCCAGGAACGTTGTACGGCCTGTGCCGGCATGATAGATGATGAGCTTCTCAGGGAGCTCTAACTTGGACGTCAGTACGCTTCTCGACACTGCTCATTCTGTTTCACGCACCAAACTCCTTGTTACTCTTTGAAGCAGCTCTAGCCTGTCGTTTGAGCTCATCCTCTATCCGACTGGTCTTTTGAGTTGGGGTGACAGGCTTGGCGTAGCATCGCCGTTGAGATTGCTGTAGAGATTTCTGCAGTGATCGGCGGAGGGAACGGGTGAGAGAGACGGGCTGGAAGGGTGCCGTTTGGCGAGATAGTGGTGCCAATTGACTTGACCGTAGCCTTGGTAGTGCTGTTCTTAGCTGTAGCATGGCGATTGACTGTTTGATTGGTGTTTTTGCCGGGTGAGAGGCTCATGCGGATGAAGTCGAAAAAGATCCCGGTTGGGAAAGACGTGGCTCGGGACGTGATGGGGCTACGACATATTGGCACATGGCAGCTGAATATTGACACCACACACATGGCAACTTGTGAGACATTCAAAATGCATTCATTGTCGTGATCAGTGAATTCATCATCATCAGAGCTTGCTTCTCTCCTCTGGTAGTCAAACGACATTCTTCTCCAGCCACTCAACCCACTGCTCCTTGGTCCATCCCGAGCTGACGTCCTGCACCACGCCGTCATACACGGCGGTCGGTGTGACGTGCACGCCAATCAGACGGTTCATCTTGGTGATGACCTTGAGGTCGTTTGTGACCTGGTTCCCCGCATTCAGCGCTCCGTCCTCGCCCGGCTGCGAGGGGATCTCAAGCAGCTTGTACACCTGCTCCTCGTCGACGCCCACCTTGGCGGCCACCTTGGCGAGCCGGCGGTAGGTGGCGTTGCGCGTCTCGTTGACCACGTTGACGTCGAAGAAGGACGCCTGCTCGTCGAACAGGGCGACGCTGAAATCCCAGAAGCGCTCGGGGGCCAGGCGCTGCACGGCGAGGCCGGCCTCGTGCATCAGCGTCGAGGACGGGTGCCAAGGCTGGATCTGCTGGCGGAAGATGAAGACGAGGCTCGACGCCCAGGCCGGGTTCGCCTCGATGGCCGGGATGACGGCGGACCGAAGGGTGCGGAAGATCTTGGCGGAGAAGGGGCAGCAGTAGTCGAGGTAGAACTCGAGCGTGTGAGTCGTGTGAGCTACGGCAGAGGGGGCCGAAGGAGGGGCCGCGAATTGGAGCTTGTGCCCGGCGAACTTGGGAGGGAGGGCCATCTTTGTCAGACTTGGGAGACTTTGGGGGTTGCTCGTGTGAGATGTTGATTCTGGAGATGTCACGAAGGTTATATTCAGGTCAATGGGAGGCCATGATGTCAGCGCTCGGTGAGATCACGAAACTGATAAGGTGCCTTATGTAAGCGCCAGCCAGTCTTTACTCATGGGGGATGAGCATTGTATCAGCGCTACCTATCTCATTGGCACTCTATTTAAACATGGAACAGAAGATTGCTGCTAAATATGGATTCAAGATCAAGGTGTGTGAGATGATGCGGCAGTTAGTAATGTCCGCGCGGTGCCTGGATGACATGCTCGCCGATCACGGCAGTCTTTAACGAGTGACCAGGGTTCTCGACTGGAGCTTCAAAGGCATCAAGGAGATAACAATTATCAAAAAATATCGTCACCGACAGCACTGCGTTCCGAAGTTCGCCTTCCTGCATATGTGGCATGCACAGCGCCCAATGCATCAATACTGCAGCGTAAACGTGATCGATTGACCCTTGGCTGTGGTCTCACCTCGGCTCACCGAATACGCTGAGCCAAGACAATCAAGGTCGACCGGCGTATTCTCCCCCGCACGAGATACGGAATGTGGCCCCTCCGTCTCAGTTGTTCCCTCGATGGAATCTTGTCAACGTGACCTCTTTTCCCCCGGGAGAACCATCTAGATGAGTCCTCCTTGTTTCATACGTAAGACGTCAGATCCACCGTCAAAATTTTTTTATCTTTTCATCAAGTGATCAACTGCTAGAGGCGTCAAAAAAACATGGTTTATTTATGGAGTTAGCCACGGAGGTCCTCCGAGACCAACGCCGCCCGGGCCCTTGACTGTGCCTCGACCCGGACGACCACCGGCCGCCGGGAGCCGACGGGGTGTTTACGGGGGAGGGCAGGTTACGGAGGAAGGGGGTCGCTGTGGCGGTACAAAGGTAGCTCGTACCATCTCCCGTATATACCCGCGAGCACAGAGGGCGCCGGCGGCGAACAACCGGGTTCACCTTAAGAACAGGTACTTCGTGTCGTGTACCCCTGAGCCATGTGGTGGGCTCCATCATCACGCGGGCAAAACCGGGGTCGCAGCTTCCGATTGCCTCTAGTTTCATGCCCCCAGCTTCCAAGGGCAGGTACGACGGTGGTGACGCCCTGCCCCCGGGTTTCGCTAGCCTGTACGGTCATCCAGGTTCATGATTGCTCGCCTGCTCATAAGCCGCGTTTTAAACTTTTCCTCCGCAACCCTTTTGTCTTTTAAGCTTGATCCAACGGCTAGATTTGTCTGTCTTTTATCTACAACCTTTTTCCCCCTCAATTTGTTTTCATCATAGGCATTGAACTACGCTCAATTCTGATTCTGAACGTGGACCGCTTGTCAAGGAACACGGGCCGGCGAGTTCTTCTCTCCCTGACTGGACGACGACATCTCCACTACGGCAGCATCATAACTTGAACAAGCATTCGCCATGATCTGCCTCTCCAAAGCGGACGAGTCGTTCTACCGACACCTCACCTGGAACCAGAGCCCTTCGCCTCTGGCCTCCTCTCACACCACGCGCCAGGACCTCAATGGCATCTCCAACCTGCGCGAGCACGTCGATGCTGACCAGGATGATGGGAACGGAGGCAGTAATGGGTCACTCCTAGGTGCATGTGATGACAGTAATCAATCTGGGAATCAAGCTTCCGAGCCCGAGAAGGGCTCTCTCAACGATGCGGGACGACTGTCCCGTATCTCGGGTACGTAGTTCTTTTCCTTTAATTCCTCCCTTCAACACCATCATGAATCCTGCTATCATGTATACTAACAAGCCCAGGACTGTCCTCGCGTCTAAAGACGGTCGCTGGTGGTGATGACCACAGCCGTCTTCCTCGAGGCGCTCTCTCGTCATGTGCCTCGCACATTTGGAGCTGGACCATCTGGGTCCTCTCTGTCCTTGTTGTCTCTACGATTCTCTCGTCCTGGAACTCGCCCTCGCCCGCCGCCAAAGCCCCGTTGCCAAAGCCTCAGGAGTCGCTGGCTGTCGACACCGTCTCGTCGCTCCGCAAGCGAAACACTTGCGCCAAGGGCGGCGTTGACAAGGAAGACTACAACCTTCCTCTTCATGTCGGAGCTCTCTTCATCATCCTGTTTGTCTCGACGTTGGGCTGCGCGTTTCCTATTCTGGCCACCAAGTTCCCAGGCCTAAGAATCCCAAGCCGCTTTTTCTTTGCCGTGCGCCACTTTGGTACCGGTGTTCTCATCGCTACAGCTTTTGTTCATCTGCTTCCCACGGCCTTCCTCTCTCTCGGTGATCCTTGCCTCAGCAGCTTCTGGAATGAGGATTACCCTGCCATGCCAGGCGCCATTGCTCTTGCGGCCATCTTCCTCGTCACTGTGATTGAGATGGTCTTTCACCCTTCACGACATGCTTCTCCTGTTGAGATTACGTCAGTCAACAACAACTGCCAGCAGGAAAACACCGGTCGTGGGTGCATGGGGAACACAGGCATGCTTCCTATCCGTGATATGGGACCCCTTCGTGGACGATCCTCAAGCATCGGACAAGGCCTGTCTGTTCTCAACAGCAGAGATGAGAGAGTGCAGATGCAAAACCTAGAAGAAGAGGCTTGCGAAGACGACGACAACGCTCAGTCAGGAAGAAAACATCTCGAGGAGACGAGCCTCGAGTCCCTACAGGTGCCCGCTCTGACCCCGGAGCAGCAGCAACGCAAGGAGCTCCTCCAGTGCGTGCTGCTCGAACTTGGTATCCTCTTCCACAGCATCTTTATCGGCATGGCGCTCAGCGTGTCGATTGGAAACGAGTTTATCATTCTGCTTATCGCCATTGTGTTTCACCGTGAGTTCACCTACCTCTTTCCAGAATCCTATGGCGACTAATACCTTTGCAGAGACTTTTGAGGGTCTGGCTCTCGGATCTCGAATTGCAGCCATCAAGTGGCCTCAGGGCAAGCTGCAGCCTTGGTTCATGGCGCTTGCATATGGATGCACGTAAGTATTATCGTGACTGGATGTCCACATATGCGTGCTAACACTTGTGACAGTACTCCTCTCGGACAGGCCATTGGTCTCGCTACCCACATGCTCTACAGCCCCGACTCGGAAGTTGGTCTCATTGTTGTCGGTGTCATGAATGCCATCTCGGCTGGACTGCTCACGTTTGCGTCCCTTGTCGAGCTGCTTTCAGAGGATTTCCTCAGCGATGAGAGTTGGCGCTTCCTGCGTGGCCGCAAGCGTGTCTATGCCTGCCTGCTCGTGTTCTTCGGGGCTTTCTTTATGAGTCTCGTCGGCGCTTGGGCTTAAGGGGCGCCCTACTCAACACCTCCGCATGCCAGCAGTCCGCACTTCTTCCCAGCCAATTTCGCGAGGTTGGTGGACTCGATGTGTCTGGATGTTCATTGGTTGTTTGTGATGGGAAAGATGGTTCCTTTCTTTCGAGTCTGTGTTATTTCCCTCCAATTTGTCGGGATATAGCTCTGGTCGACCCATGTTTTGTGCGTTCATTTGAAGGCCCTTCATCAACAGATGAGGCACTGCTCAGACTGATACATGCCCGGGAAACCCTGGCATTTTATATCCCACTGTTCACTTCTGATGCAGTCACCGTACTGCCCCTCTGTGCGATTTAACTTGGCATTTATAGATAGATATCTATATAGCTAGAAACACGATCCTTACATTCATTGCGAGTCAATGTTGTGCAACGACGATACTCTGAACTGCAGCATTCCAACAGTGAGTGATGAGCATGTACATGATGCAAACTAAATCCAAGACCAGCCAGTTCTGCATTTTGTTTTCCGATTTCTTTCCTTTCCACTACATCACTATGACACCGTATTCTTGCTCACAATGCCTCTAGCAAACTCTCCAAACGTGAGGTGCTGCTCAATATCCACCTCCTCACCCAAGTTGGGCTGGGTAAAGACGGCCAGCGTGTTTCGTGCCACCTTCCCGTCACTAACACTGGGCCTCACGCCCCTAACAAAATGCGGCACAGCCTTAAAACGGCCGGCGGTGATGCGCTCAAGGGCCTCGCCCGTCTGGAATGCGATGCAGTCGCGCGGGATCTTGACCTGGACGGTCTCGCCAGTGCGAGACTTGATGTACAGTCCAGCAGACGGGTCAGGGGATGCGGGCAGTTCCTCGAGGGGAGGTAGGGAGGCGCCGTTTAGGCTCGCCCCTTCGGGGACAGCAGGGCTGGTCTTTTGCTCGTCGATGAACATGGCGGATGTAAGACCGGTCAAGCAGCCGTGGTCGAGGTGCGTGGCACACCAGTCGTCCTCGTCGCCTTCATTCGCGGCGGGGTCTGCTTCCTGGGGGTAGTAATGCAATAGACGTGCCTTGGTGGTGCTTGAAGTGCTCACGACATGCTCTAAGTAGCCCTTGGGGTATCCAGGGATGTCCTGCTGGGCGAAGCGATCACAAGCGCGAGCGACGAGGACGGCGACGTCAATGATGAGACGGCACAGAGCTGTCACGGAGGGCTTGAAGCCCGGAAGGATCTCCTCTCGAGGCCATACATTGGGGGCAAGATATTCGGGAAAAGTGTCGATGGAGAACTCGGGGGTTGGGACGGCGCACTCGAGGGCTGGGTCGACGTAGAAGGCGCAGTTGGCATAGTAGGAGCCCTTGAAGGTGTCGACCTGGCCGTTCTTGAGGGTCTCCTTTCCAAGGGACCAACCGGTTAGATACTTTGAGCGGGAGTTTTCGAGGTTTTCTATGACAGGTTAGACTGTGTTGAAGAGTTGTGGTTCATATCTTACCGAGTTCATGCTTGGGGAGGTTGCCGAGATATGAGGCGTAAGAGAGGGCTTGGTGTCTGAGTTCGGGGAATTCCTGGGGAACGTCCTTGACGATGAGGATCCCGAGAGAGTCTGGGCCAAAGGCTTTTTGCAGGGTCTCAAAGGGGATGTTGCCTTTTACTCGTGTCAATTTATCATGAGGGCGATAAGAGCCATCACCATCATGAGTTGGAGGGGCACGTACCGTCCTTAAGATCCTGAAGTGAGACGGTGACAGCTTTTGCTTGAGAAGCCATGATGAATGAGATGATATTCAACTTCCAACTCAAAATCAATGAAATATAATTGAGAATCAATTTACATGTAGATACCCCAGTTTCTATATATACCTGCTCCAAACAATCACCGGCAGATGCAAAACTGCGGGGAGGTGGGCTTACGTAAAAATTCACCTTCCCAAAGCGACAATCCTCCGTGTGGAGCTCGCCGCCTCCCGAGCGCGCGTCTAGCATCGATTCGCAGAGCCTCACCAACCAAACCAGACCCAAACTCCCGACGCCAACCGCCGAGTACGACATCGTTATCTCATCATGGTCAAGCCATTGACTTTCAAGGGCGACAAGAAGCCAAAGAAGCGCAAGCGAACAGACGCCGAAAAGGCCGCACGCGACGACACGGAGGCCGGACCGTCGGATGTACAAAAGAAGACTGAGGAGGAGGTAGAGGGCGATGATAGCTGGGTGTCGGCCGAGGCGACGGGGGATGTCGTGGGGCCTGTTATGATTGTGCTCCCGACCGATACACCTTCTGCGCTGGCTTGCGATCCTTCGGGAACGGTTTTTACGCTGCCGATCGAGAATATTGTTGATGGGAACCCGGCGACGGCTGAGCCTCATGATGTGCGACAGGTCTGGGTTGCGAATCGCGTTTCTGGGACCGAGAGCTTTCGGTTCAAGGGGCATCATGGGAAGTGAGTTGTTGTTACCAGTGCAAAAAGAAGACACTTTACTTACATGGCGTGATAGGTATCTCTCTTGCGACAAGATCGGATTGCTATCAGCGACGTCAGAAGCAGTATCACCCCTCGAGTCCTTCAACGTCATCCCAACAGCAGACACACCAGGAACCTTTCAGCTCCAGACGCTTCGAGATACCCTCCTCACCGTAAAACCCAGCACCAAGCCGTCCAAGTCTGGCAAAGCTGCAGCTGCCGAGGTCCGCGGCGACGCCGACACCATCTCGTTCAACACGACCTTCCGGATCAGAATGCAGGCGCGCTTCAAGCCGCGGCTGCGCGCGTCAAAGGAGGAAAAGGCGCTGGCCAAGATTAGTCGGCGGGAGCTGGAGGAGGCGGCTGGTAGGAGGTTGGATGAGGATGAGGTGCGGAAACTGAAGAGGGCGAGGAGAGAGGGTGATTATCATGAGCGGCTGTTGGAGTTGAAGGTGAAGAGCAAGCATGACAAGTTTGGCTGAGAGGTGTAAGGAGACTGCGGAGGAGTCTAAAGCAGGCCATTGGCCTTTCAAGAGCTGTACTGCTGGGGGGGTTTAGGTGAGTCTGTCGTCTGGCACTGCTCTGGGGAAAAAAAAGCTGACGGTCCCCTGGCACTGCCCGCTAGCCATCTCCCCGACCAAAGCCATATAACCCCCGACATCAAACACCCCTAATGTAAACTGCCAAGAGGTTTTACGGTATGGCGGTAGCTGCAGCTACAGACCGCCGGTTTTTCCAAGGACTGGTGGGGGGTATGTTCGATTCCAGCCGGTCCCATGGGCCCATTGGGGGCGGTAATGGTCAACGTACCTCTTGCCATTTTTGGCGGATGGTCATTTTATTATTAGACCTTTGGCCATATATTTTTGTGTTTTTTGAAGGCTTGATGGTGGTGTTTGGGGAGGTTTCGGGGTTGGTGGTTCGTGGTGGGACGTGAGGCTGGTGATGCATGCATGATGGGGAATTTTTGGTGTTGAGGTACATAAAACACAATACTCGCGACAATACCAAACCAGCCTTTTTATTTTTCTTTCAACGACACTTCATGTTTGCACATTCTATTAATTTCCCGGCCTCCAGGCCTTGACGTTGCCATCTTCACCAGCCGTGTACACCACATGCGCCTCGTCAAAGAAGCAGAACGACCGCACAATCTCGTCGCCGTGAGCGCCAGGAAGACCGACGCTGTTGTCCCGGTCCAGAGCCCAGCCCTCGCCGCTTGGGCTCTTGGCGAGAAAGACAAGCTCGAATGCTTGTTTACTAAATAATGTTAGTGCCCATTGTTTAAGGGGGTAGTGGATGACTTACTCTTGAGCTCCGGCACCGAGGATGGCACCGCTCCCATCCATCTTGGGCGTAATATCAGCAACGTACTGACACCCAAGAACGCTCCTCATATCCCCAAAATCCTGCACGGCATCACCATTCGTGCGCTCCTCGCTCACATCATACAGCGCACAACGCTCATCATGTGACAGAGCCGCAACCTCCGTGGCCGACAGCCACGCCGCGCGGTGCACCGAGGCGTCAGCGTTGCACGTCTGCAGCGTGAGGTCCTCTTCATCCGGGATACGCGTGTCGTAGACGTTGACGAGGCCGTCCGTGGAGCCGGAGAGAAGGATTGCCGGGTTGGAGGGGTTGAAGGATAGGTCTGTCACGTCGTCGCTGTGGACTTCTTGGTAGTGGGCCTTTTGTGATGGGGTTGAGCGGACGTCCCTGGGGAGTTTGTTAGCTTCGTGGATGGGCTTGAGATGAAGGGGGACGGACCAGAGATGGATGGAGGCAGTGTGGTTTTGTAGTTCGGTTCCTACGGCGATTGTCTTTGTGTCTTGACTGCATGCCATCGATAGGATAGGAGTTTGGCTAGCTATGAGGGTAAGGTTAGTATCTACACTTCTCTCAAAACTCATAGACTTGCCTTGAAACTGAGCCACTCTCGCGCCCTGCCTCAGGTCCCACACGCCGACAGTCCCATTCTCACCAGCCGTACAAACAAGGGCAGCATTAGCATCAAACACACGCAGGCAGTTCAAGTTGCCATGCTCAGTGGGCAGGCGGCGCAGAGGACCGGCAGAGAGGCGAGTCGGATCCAGCAGGGAGAGGCGCTGGTCAGAGGAGATGGAGGCGAGGCCGGCAGGGGTGCGGTGGATGTCTAGGACGTAGACGTCGGGGCCGAAGGAGAGGCCGTCGGCGCAGGTGAGGGAGTACATTTTCTGCGAGGAGTGTAAGTAAGAAGTTGAGTGAAGGGATGTTGTTTGAGTGAGAGAGGAGTGAATGAGTGTTTGCGAGACGTGCTTTTGAATAAAGCACTCTCACTTCCTCTGTGTACACTACAAGGATTTTTATGACTTGCCTTCAATATCTCGTCAATCGATAGCCGTTAAACTCCCAGTTCTATCGCTTCAAAATGGTCAAAGGTGAAAGTCTTCAAGTCCCACTTTTCAGACCAACTATCGCGACCTCGTTAACTGAATATCACGCACAAATTGGCAACGGTTGAATCATGAAGCAATCACTTTGATCACATTGATCATCATGTACAATTCCATACATGTATTTTACTCTATACTCAATAGCGCAAAGGAGAAAGAGCCATGTCTAATACCCCATATACCAAACAAGCTCATGCCGACGTGATGTTTGTCACGTCCGAGTTGACGGGCGATGCTGCTATACAGGGTTGGGTCACTCTGGTTCATGGGACTATACATAACACATGTCTCTTATACTCTTACAATTAATCTACTTTAACTCTCCGAGGTATTTGATAGCCATGATACTCCGTCGTCTAAATCCATTGTCGCTCATAAAAAGCAAAAAAAAAAAAAACGCATTCAGGAGCAGAGTGTTCATTCCCCCCTCCCCCT
>SSHR01002961.1:0-15190 GCA_006518225.1 Fusarium neocosmosporiellum | reverse complement strand
GTACGTACATCACAGACCCCCGGGTACGGTGTGGTTGTTGACGAGAAACACCACTTGGTATTAATATACCAAGTACTCATAATGGCTTCTTACCTTCAATCAAGATTACTCTATGTTAAACATGCAGCTGGACGCCCAAGTTTGCCTACGTCTTGTGACGATGGATCCCGTCCAAAACGAATCGGGATTGGCGGGTTGCCCCCTCATGTCAAGGTACCGGGCAAAGGGGACAGCTATTAATTAACGCCTGTATCCAAGTACATATACCTGCGTTCATAACATTACAGGTCATGCGTCAACACGGCAGAAGGTAGATTAGTTTTACTGCGCCACAGTCTCCTCGGTGACGATGAGGGATTTTCCCCAGGAGGGAGCCTTCCGTACCCCTACGCCCAAACGCCAAGGTATCATCTCTTGGTATCATCTCTTTTATTAGGATTATCTTCTCAGTGCCGAGTTGATGCAAGTTCCTCTGAAAAGCCACCCTCATGGACACTTGCACTGACGACGTGAACCAACCGGCTGATGACGATGGCGAGGCGGATGTATGCCTGCCCTCGCTGACGGGCTCAACCCAATTTCAGGTCTTTTTAAACATTCACCGGTAAGCCATGCATGCACAGGCTGAGGACTGACCAGTGTGCTAATGGGTATCAAATTATTTAGCATCAGGCGCTTGTTCCTCGCCTCCATTGGTATACTGAACCACCTTGAGTCCTCCTGGGAGCGTTGCTGACGTGGAGGCAGACGACTCGTACACCCTCGAGAGCTTTCGGGCGCCCAAGCTTAACGCTTTGCTTGTCAGGCCTCTTGTTGACCGCCTCCATGATCCCGAAAATATCTCGATAGGTATGATAGTCTTCATATTTGTGGACCTTGATCTGACTGTACATGACCAGTCTACTGTCTGCTCGCCAATCGCGTTCACTTTTTACGTGAGCAGTCCGACTTGGCCCATCAGAGCGTCAATGCCGCCCGCGCAACCTTGTGCGAGCTGGTGGCCACCCAAATTTTCCGTCGTTTCCATGAGGCCAACCCAGGACAGACGGGGCTGCTTGTGCTCGCACGCATCCTCGTCGAGGGTTTCGATCCCTTCCAGGGCGCTCCTAGCGACCTTGAGGAGGAATGGAGGCACATGCAGTGGCCTGTCCAGGAACGTGGCGGCCATGAGATGAAGCTCACGGCTCTTGAACTCGCCATCGTGTCCGAGAGCAAGTTCTTCATCAGCTCTGCCGCATGCCATCGCGTCGTCGATGCGATTAATCGAGGCCAAATCACGTACACGCCCTTGTCGTTTGTCGACATCTTGCCTGACCATTACAAGCATTTGCCCATATCCATCTACAATGCCAAAAAGGCTCGCTTGCTCGACCACCATCGCTTGATCGTTCCTCGGACGCGGGTCGTTATCGAGCTGATTCAGTTTCTGGTCCTCTTGACTCTTTATATGTTTACCATGATCAACAGACACCAGGGCTTTACGCTCTGGGAGCTGGCCTTTTCCATCTATACCGCCGGCTGGGTCTTGCAGGAGTTTGCAGCCATCATTGAGCATGGTTGGGAGCTACACTCCCAAAGTCTATGGTCGTTCTTAGATGCCAGTTTTATCTTCATCTTTGGCATCTACTTTATTGTGAGGCTATATGATGTCGGAAACGGCACTCTTGCTGACGGCTACGGCCTTCATATCTTGTGTGTTGCGGCCCCGGTTCTTCTCTCACGGGTGGCCTTCAACATCATGCCCGACAACGTCGTCTTCATATCCCTTCACGCCGTCATGAAAGACTTTACCTTGCTCACGTTTATCGCCTTCTGGTGCTTTACCGGTTTCCTGCTGGCACTGCAATGGCTCACGACTGCGGATCAGCTCGAAGAGGAGCAAGCGCCTGGATGGCTGACGGTGACCAAATGGCTCCTTTGGATCTGGTTTGGCCTTGACGGCACAGGAATTGGAGAGTCTGCAAACTTTCATGTCATCTTGGGTCCCGTTCTCATGGTGGCCTTTGCCTTTCTCGGAAACACGCTCTTCTTGACCATCCTGGTGGCCATGTTGACCAACACGTTTGGTCGAATCGTGGCCAACGAGAGTGCCGAGATCAGATTCCACAAGACAGTGCTCATCTTTGAGAGCGTCAAGAGCGACTCCATCTTCTCGTACCCTCCCCCGCTCAACATCCTCGCCCTCATCACTTTGCTACCTCTCAAGTTCCTTGTCACCAACCGGCTCTTTCACACTATCAATGTGTTTCTGATCCGAGTCCTCAACGCGCCGGTGCTGCTACTCATAAGCTTTCTTGAGCGACGGATCCAGGTCTCGCGGCTCCGGAACAAAAAGTCGTGGTTCGGGTGGCACTTTACTGGCTTCTCCCCTCATGGCGATGTCCGGGCTGTGTTCAAGGCGAACCCTCCACCGTACATGTCGGACAATATCAACCAACTCGACCCTTTGGATGAGATTCCTGTTTTGGAGGCCGACGTGGTTGCTACGTCCCAGGCAGCTGTGTCACAGGCAAGGTTGCGGAGGGCAACGATGAGGGATGGATGAGACTGTCGATTACGCCGGCTGGCCTTCCTTCCATCATCATCATGGTCAGATTCTCAAGCATTGGATATTGCCATGAGAAAAGGCCAAGGCTGGTCTTATGGCCCGATTGCGTAATGTGAAGCGTAATTGAATTGATGAAGGGGGGACAAGCAAAGTAAATAGCATGATTTTTGTTTGTTTTCTCCACGAACCAAAATTTACCCCCAAGTTGGCGGCCGCAGAATATTACCAGAACGTTCATACACAGAGAAGACCCCTGGTAGCATGATCCACTTCGTCTGTTGCCCAGAAACCAACCCCAGGTGGAACAAGCAAACATCCAAGCCTTTGAGCCGTTTAACCCTGCGAACAAGGTGCTTTAGGTCGACTTCGGCAATGCCAGTCTGCTGGTTTTCAAAGATGACCTGGCCAGATCGATCTGACGTTTTGAGATGCGCAAGGCCAGGATAAAGCACGTTGTCCGTGTGCAAGCAGACCCATGTCTCGCTACGACGCTACAGCCCGCCCGACACGTCCATGACTCAGGTGGCAATGCAACGCTTGTGGGGAGGAATCGAGGAAACTAACAAGGGTGTTGAGCGAGGGACATGACCGTGGCCTGTCCGTCAGCGAATTGGAAAGGGATACGCCGGATGGGAGGGTCGCATGTTCGGGGATTTTTTACATTCGCCCAGACCAGAGACTGGGGAACAAAGAAGCAACCGAGGGAGAGTTAGTCTCGATGAGTTGAGCTAAAGATGAGCACGGCCTTTTTGTGCAGCAGCCTGATGTCCCGGTGCCTGTTGAAAGAATTCGAGTGACAGGTCAAGACACAATAGTCAGGATCTGGAAACAAGCTGCCAAGGAAGAGGACTTTTAAGATTGTATCCGCCAAAGGCAGTTTTAAAAAAAAAAATATGAACAGCTGGTGAAGGCAATTAAATCTTAGTTGGCTCAGGTAGGTAGCTAGTTTGAACATGAAGCGGTCCAACACTCCTCCTGTCTCTATAGAAAAGAAGCAGCTCGCCCAACAAGTGAAGAAGCCATACCTAGCCGCCATGATGGCTGTATGCCTCTGTGTTTTTTGTCGACCGCTCTGGGTCAAGCTGAGCCTAAAACTGTTCTGTCCTGGCTGTGAAGGCCGAGTGTCAGTATTAGTTAGCATCGAACTTGAACAAATAGGCACAAGGTGTTGGAATGAATGTACTGCTGAGGAGAATTTTTCCATTGGCTGTCAAGAGAAGTCTCTCTTTGGAGACAAACGAACGCCTTTCCTTGTCCCTTTTCGCTAGTGACGGTGACTTTTCCTTGCCCGGTTCAAGAAGCACCAAACCCTCACATTCTTCCCTCCAGATATCCTCCGTCATCATTCTCCTCGCCCTATTCTTCTCCACCGAGTCATTTCCTATCTCGCAGGTCCCATCTGGCTCAAAACTTCGGAAATTGATGGCAGGCCAGGCTGGTATGGGCGAAACGGTCGCGGCGGGATGGCAGTGCCTGGCCCCATGGACTGGGTGCTCGGGACGGTTCGGAGAGGAGGTAGCTCCCGAGTGGCCTATCGATCCATTAGGCTGTATATTGATGCGGTGGGAAGTGGGAACTTAACTCTTGGTCTCGAGCGTCGGTGCGCCCACAGGTCGGTTAAGAAGAGCACCCGGCGAGGCTGCGCGGGTGCTTCGGGACGGGAGGTAGAGATGAGGCCGGTGGCTACGTTGAGGCGACTATATGGGGTGAGTCTTTGTATTAGTCTTGACTTGGGATACTAACCAGAGAGGGCAAGTCAGAGAGCGTTGCAAGAGCCACGGGTCGATACAGGCAGGATGGAATCTATGCCCACAAGGCAATGGACGAAACTCGACGCCTCTGCCAAAGTCCTCGGTGCAAATGGAGCAACTCTGTAGACTGGCGGGCTGCTCGGGGGAGTAATCTCCAACACCACCACTCTTTGGACCATCAGCCTTGCCCCGGAACTTGGTCACGGGCATCAAATCCAGAGCCTCCGGGGTAAGGCACAGAGTCCTCTCAGGGGAGTCGCGCATAGCTCGGTGGGAAAAGAACCGGGTGATGCCTCTGGTGCCCAGGATGAAGGGCGTGAGCAGTATCAGGAAAGAGACGAGTATGGCCAGGATGATGGCGACCTTGGGTGGCCTATCAGGGCTGTGGCGCTGATCATCAACGGCTCTCGCAACAACCAGGTCGTGGGGGACTAGAATCATGCCCTCCGGGAAAAGGAACCAGCGGGGGAGTGGCATGTTGGAAAGAAGAGGAGAGGACAAGTCAGGACGTGCGCTTGGATGGGCGAAAAAAAAAGCCCCCATCTTAAGAGGGAGCCGGGGGAAAAATGCGGTGTGTCCAACGCACGCAGCACACGCAAACAATGTCAGATGATGGCTCACTATGAGAGATTTTCCTTCAAGAGTTTCATTGGATGGCTCGAAAGAGGGACAATCCTGGACCTATCGCTACAGAAACGTCCCCGGGAGAGTGTTGCATGTGAAATCTGAGCCCATGAAGGACATGGCATGGCACAGCCATGTCCATACTGGCTTGGCATGGCTTGGCAGACTCTTGCACATCTGGCTACCCGGGCTTGGCCTTGGCATTCCCACAGTCTCCAACTCGCCAGGAGCAAGATCCCTAACGGTTGAAGACTCGTTTCAATGGCTTGTCGGTTACACGAGGGCGGGACGGCCGCCAAGAAATCCCTCAAAGGCCGGATCAGGTAAACCGCAGTCATTTCCCCCCCCATCGCCACCGAGTCATCGCTCCCGCGTGGCTGTGACTTGTGTGACTCGGATGACTGATTGCTTTTCTCCTCTTTTCTTTGGCGAAATGAGATTATTTGGGTCCTAGAGGTCGAGAAGCGTCCAGAGGAAGCGAGATGATGATCCCGGTATTTCCTTCAGTCGATCACGGCCCGCTTTTAGCCTTATTTTTGTCCTTGTTTTTCTGTTGAACAAATAGCAACATGGCAATTTTCCAGACGAAAAAAAATCAGCATCAAATAAACATGTCTATTACAATTTTTGCCATCTGCGCATACCCGGCAGTCGAGGAAGATACCCCAGAACTCATCTTGCCAACCAAAGGAGAAGAAGAAAAAATCCTATTCCAAGTCCTCTGTATAGCCAATTCTTTCGTGCAGAAAAGACTCTATGTGGCTCTATCTATCTATCTAAAGTATCTCGGGGTTGGGGGGTTCTCTGTCGATCAAGGGTGCTAAAACCTTGTCATTGGGGAGCACCATCGACGGCATCACATCCTTGGCTGCCGCGAGGCAAAGGCGGGGGAGAGGAATCAAGAAGCTCGGAGAGTCTTCTCCAAAACCTGACCATTAGGAAGCATGATGGCTCGGTCAAGGGCGTAGGGAAGACCACGGTGGCGGCCTCGGATCATCATCAGGCAGATAACAACCTTGCCAAACGTTCCGAACATGCCGCACAGAGACGTGCTGACAGTTGGGTAGCCGAGACTCAGACCAACGTTGCCACTGAGGATCGTCAGTCAGTCATTTTGCCAAGGGCTGGTGAGGGGAGACACTTACTATGCCGAGGTGACCTCAAAGAGGACCGAAAAGACGGAAAAGGCCTGGCAACAATCAGCTGACTTCACTCGACGAGTCCAAGTGTTGTGTGTACTTACCGGCTCATTCACATCGGCGATCCTGTCTGATTCCGCGATGCAGATGCAAAAGGTACCCAAGAAGATGTACCACAGATCAAAACCAAGCTGATTCTTCATGTGCGTCACCAGGTACGACTTGCCATTCATCTCGTTCAACGACTCTTCATCCTGCCAGATGCCAAGCGACTTCTCCTCGTACGTATTGGAAGCTCGAATGCTCAGGGCGATGGGGAAGATGGCGATGTACATCATAATCAGGAGGCTCAGCTGCACAGCCGGGTTGACATTGGCCAGATTAAAGGTCGAGGTACCGGTGTGACGGGCCGAAGCAGCCTGGAAGATGGCAGCCGGGATACGCGCATCCAGGGACAGGGACGAGACCTCAGGGTTGTGAAGATCGAGGACGATGATGAGCAGGATGTCGACAAAGTTGAGGAAGAAGATGATGTAAAAGAGGATCCAGGTCGGGCGGCTGGGGAACAGCAAGGTGTAGCATCGTCGAGGATGGTTTAGGAGGAAGGCCAGAGGCTCCTGCGTAGGAGAGTGCTTGGGTATTACCTTGGACATGATCCAGATAGCCAGGCGAAGGAAGACGGGATACAGCGTGTTACCGGCGAAGGCGAGGAAACTCATGAGGATCATGGGCCACTTTGCATCGCGGAACGAGATCATCGAGTCAGGCGTGAGGGAGAAGCCGAGGTTGTCCACCATTGTCTGGGCGGAATAGAAGGCCCTGGAGGATGTACTCAGTCAACTTGATCTCGGGTTCCACCTCGGGCCGGGAAGACTCACCACCAGTTCTTGTCCTGCGCAATCGAGTCCAGATACTCCCGGTACTTGGGGTCTGCATTCTGGATCCAGCCAACAAGGCAGATGGCACCAAAGAGATGAATGCCAAAGAAGTAGGCTAAAGGGGGGTTAGCATGCACAAGCTTCATGGTTGCAGTTGACTTACCAGTCACAATCTTGAGCAGGAGCTTCAGACTGCGGTACTCAATGCCGCCCAGAACCTCCAGGTCCTGCTCAGTCAGGTTATGGAACTCCGAGTTGCGTCCGATGGTGGCCTGGCGAGACAGGAAAGGAGTCTCATTCAGGGCTGGCTGCTGTGGCTGGGGAGTAGTGGGTGCAGAACGGGTGGGCGGCTTGGTCTCGGATCCGAGAAGCAGCAGAGAGGCAGCGACACCAGCGACTCGCTCCATAGATTTAGCCGCGCTGATCTGGAGACCTTCATTGTCGCTGAAACGACGGCGACGTCGCACAGATGGGCCGCCGTTGTTGGAGGTTGAGGTGGGCACTGGCTTGATGTGGTCCTCTGCGACAATGTTAGCTCGTGTTGATGTCGTTGAATGAAGCTCATACCATCGTCGCTCTCATCGGCAAACCTGTCCTTTCCAGTCTCGGCAACAATGGGGTGTCCTTGGATTGCCATCAGTCATGTTGCCGGAAACGAGGGTTTGAGGGGGTCTCACCGCGCTCACGGTCCCGTGGCGACGGAATGTACAGAGTGGCGTCGTCCCTGTGCTTCTCGGTAGAAGGGTCAAAGCTAATAGTGGTAGTCCGCGCGACCGGTCTCTCGGCATCTACCGAAGGATGAGCCTGGTCATGAGCACCTTGGCCACCATCGTTACCGCTTGATATAGCGACCGGAAGCTTGCCGGCCGAGTCAGGAGTCTCTGTCGTCGACCCGGGAAGGTCCTCGATGTCAACTTGGTCACCGTCTCGCTGACTACGGTGCAGCTGGGGAGCTGGTGAGATGATATAATGTCAGCCCCCTCATTCACATGCAAAGAAATGACCAGTATCAATCTCACCGAGCTTCTTAATATGGCTCTTGAACCAGTACAGGCGTACGACGACGACAAGGATGTTGATGAAACCGAGATTGGTAAAGAGCGGGATAAAGTAAATGTAGAGCTGCTGGTACGTCCTGAGCTCCTTGACATCAACCCTGCAGATGAGATGCATCAAGACCCATCAGCGAATGCACGGCAGAAACAAGCCGACAAGGGCACTTACGTATTCAGACCCGACTCTGTGGACGCACTGGCGCCGAAAAAGTAGGCGTCGATGGCCTTCATGTTCCCCTCGGGGAGCATGATTGGGATGGCAAGCAAACCCATGAATATGATGTACGCATCTAGGCAAATCCGTCATCAGCCATGAATGCACAATAACTCGCTGGAGAAGTGGGTAGCATCACAATGCAGCGTTAGAAAGTTAATGGGCGGTAACCACATGGTGGGCATAGGGGGCAGTGCGTGCCGTGCCGTGTGCAGAGAAGACTTGAGTGAGGCAAGGAGTAGAGAGACAAAGGATGTGGTGAAGAAGAGAAGGGAAAAAGAAGTAGAGGAGAGGAGAAGAGGAAAATTTGATGCCCTTTACTTTTGGATGAGCAATTTATTTCCCAAGATCTCCATCCGGACTCTCGGTGACGATCCTTGATGTGGTTAGAGACCCTGCCAGATGCTAAAAAATGCCAAGCAAAGCTTGATTTCACCCTGGTCTGGGTTCACGGACGGGGGGAAACAAGGCTAGTCTGCTTGCAGGCATGGTCTTGGTGTCAAGGGGGGGCACAGCCTCCAGCTGGAGGCCTCAAGTGTGCCAACCATGACGGGCGCCGAGACGAGGGGGCCGCTCGGGAGTGAGATGAGGCGTGGAATATCACTCGTCATGGCATCACGTTTCGAATGTCTTTCCAGCATCGCCGTCCAATCCCGTTGGAAGCCGGTCTTTCGAGTCGCCATCCGCACACACACAGAAGCGTCCAGTCCGGAAATGACGTTTGAGCAGGGCTGACGAGCATCCACATCGTGTCCTGCCCTGCCTGTACTTCACGGTACCGTACCGAGGGAACCCCTCGTGAAATCTAACGAGATGGAGACATCCATAGCACCACCTCGGCCGCATAGCCTACGTTACACGGCATGATCCACATCTAGGGTTCTTCCCTGGGTGACTGGTTTCCGTCTGATGATGGGGGGGGGGTAGAGGCGGGACGGTTATTCCCTTTGCGGTCTCATCAACATGATGGAGCTGAGACAAGAGGAACGAGGCGCGTGGGAGACAGAGATAAGGTAACGTTAGATGCCGTATTCTGCATGGCATGCCCTTCCGCTCGGAGCCCATTGGAGCAGCCAGATGCGGATGGCAAGTTTTACAGAGTAATATTCCGTAACGGACTCGAGGCAGCGGGCGTAATACCCTAGCTGTGGCTTTATGGTATAGGGGTCACTTCTTCCAGGCCCTCTGTTGTATCTCTTTGTACCGCGCATCCTTTCCCGAATGAGGTATCCCGCTCGTTTGATCAACCAACGGCTATCTCTGCCTGCCAACACCCTCTTGGTGTTAAAACGGTTCCCGTTGAATTGCAGAGACACTACTCGCGAAAAGGTCACACATCACATCGCATGCCGCGCTAACTCAAATAACAAGCTTCTTTCTTCCCCCCCTTTACTACAGGAACAAAGAAGAAACAGAGTTTATCAGCCCGGAGATGAAGACCGGGTGGATCATAATCCACAGCGTCGTCATCCGGTCTGCTGAGTGGCTACCGTGACGCGTTGGTGGCGCTTGACAGGTCTAGATCTCACATGAACACCTTATCCATCTCGCATCCTCAAACAAGCTTAATTGTCTGGTTTGCGACATTTTTGAAGAGGTCGGTTCCTCCACTGTAAGCAAGCAACGTGAAACCCCCAACTCGGTAGAAAGAGTCAGGCTCCTCTGCAGGATGGATGACAATCCCCCATGCATTCCTCGGCAGGTCTTCATCCTTGCAGCACTTGCAGTATTCACTACCAACGTAGTCTTTCCAAATAGTATGACACAGGGGATTTCGCTCAACAAAAGCGCTGTGCAGCTCTTTGTGGTTCTCTTCCGGGTTCGCGTGCCATATCAGTAATATATCCACGGCGACCTCTTGGTGGCTGATTCAGCGGCTTAGCGCCACAACGCCGCCAAATCACATCCGTGCCCTCAGCACCTTCCAATATTCACCCCTCTCCACGGCCACCCGGCCTGAACATTAAATAATTAATTGATTGATCTCTATCCTCAGATCACCCTTCTCGTACGATATCTTACTACCTACTACTCCTATCGTCACTATATCTCACTTCTTCCTCTTCTACGTAGCCAGCCGAGCCTTTCTATTAGCCCGGAGGAGCTTGCAGAGCTGGTCAAGCGAGCAGCCCATCTGCTGCTGCCGCAGGCTCATAGCATGCATAGCAGCCTCCTCGCTTGTACGCTAAGCCTACGCCATACGGCGAATCTCCTTAATGATCTCGAGCCGTAAGGAGTACTATTATAGCTTGCTCTGCCGGCCCGCCCGCCACCGGCTTCCCCAGCGGCTATCGAGGGCAGCAATAGCTAGCTAGCCTCGTAGCCCAACTATCCACTCTCTCTATAAGTCCCTGACTATCTTAACCTCCCGGCATATATGGTACTATAGTGGCTTTTTTAATGCCGGGGTCGCTGAGCGGCTATTGCTGCTGCTGCTATTGCTGCTATTGCTGATATCTAAGCAAGCTAATATGGATTGGCTCTTGGCCTCTCCGGCGGCTGCTATAAGTGCTGGTGCTGGTGCTGGTGCCGGCTCCGGCGCTGGCGCTGGTTATAGCTATAAGAAGCCAGGGGCGGTGGCTGTCTTGAGCTAGAATATAAGGCCGGTTGATAAGAGCGATTGGAACTATGCGTCCTGGTGGTCCTTGATGCCCTAAAGCTCGGCTCATAGGTCGGCCCTTAGATCGGCCCTTAGGCTGGTGATTCTCGTATCGTTATGGATATCGATGGACTGGAGGTAGTCTGTAAGAGCTGGGACGGCTTGGGATATAAGGGCTAGCTGGCTTGGCCTCTCGCCCTCTTCTCGTACGAGGACTAATACCTCTTGTGCGAACTACGAGTAGGCCTCATGCTGAAAGACCGGGTGGTTCCAGACCGGGCTATCAGGGAACCGCTTGATCAGGAAGACCGAGTCTTATAGGATAACCTCGCGTAGGTACGAGAGCAGATTCGTAAGCCCCATAGCCGCAAGGTCATTAATCTGATCAGGGGCAGGGCCGAACCGGCCCTTCTATCGGTCGAGGTCTAGCCAGATTATAGAGAGGAGGGTATCCGGCGGCATGATATTAGCATAATGTATCTCGAAGTATCCCTTCTATGGTAGATACCCGGCCATTATATGTATGAACTTACGAGGCAGAGAGTTTAGATAGTAGCCGATTATTTGCTCTTAGTTCTAGCGGCCGGCGCGGCGAATTTGGTCCTCGCTAATCCCCTTAAGCTCGGCCGTTTTCGCCCCTGAGCTCCGGCCAATATGCGTCTTCTTCCTCGAGGCGATGCCAACGTACGCAAACGCCTTAACGACCTAATCCCGCTACGAGTTATATAAGAGGGCCACTATATAATCACCCCCGCTCCCGCTCCCTTTAATCAGCCAGGTATTATACTATATAGACCACTAGCTAAGGTCTAGAAATAGCTTATTGGTTAATATATCCCACCGGTAGAGGAGGTAGAATATAAGGCTACCTAGTATATAGATAACCGGGTTCTTATTCCGGAGCGCCCTAGCTATCTAAAGGCGGCCATATTGGTTTTATTTCCTGGCCTGCGTTATAAAGATTAGGGGTATATAGCGGGTTAGGCCCTCCTCCTTAAACTCGAAGGTAAAGAGGTCTGAGATCTCGGCCGCGTGATAATCGCCACCCTGGGTTAGTATATAGTGCCCGAGTAGTAGATCCACGAGAGTCCATAGGTAGCACTTAGTAGCAGTGCTACTATGCGCCTAGAGCTTATAGTAGATATATTTGAATTCCTGCTCTATATACCTATCGAGGAGGGTATTATGGCCCTTATCGGCGTAGCTAGCCTTATCCTACTGCGCATCCCGGCGCTAGAGGGACTTAAGATACTCCCGAATGTTATCCTCCCGGGGTGAAGGGTGGGTATTTATCCCGAGCGCTTTCTGCGTACGATATAGGTCAGTGATAGCGGTCGTATAGCTATGGACTGATCGCCAGGCAAGCCACGTAGCCTCCTGCGGAGTATCCTCAGCCGCCTTACGGCTCTTGGCCCTAAGCGGCCGGTCCATGACCTCCTTAATAAGGAAGAAAAGGAGCTTATCTTCTATAATGGTATCCGCATCTTAATATTGCTTACGCTCGTAGAAGTCCCTAAACTCCTTCTGCTTCGGCTTATATGCGGCTAATATATTCTTCGGCCTCGTATCCTAGATCATCGAGAGGATATGCTATGCGTTGGCACATAGCTCGGCGTTATTACGCGCGTTAAGCTTAACGCGACCATGGTCCATGGTATAGGCTCTAGCGGCTCCGGTAGCAGCCCCGGTCGCAGGAGCGGTCCTAACGGTTATAAAGTCAACTAGAGCCACCGCCTTCTTCCTCCCAGCGCGTCTCCTCGTCATCGTCGGATATTAATCAAAGAGGCGATAGCTAATCTGAACCATCGTATATGAGGTCTTTAGAGAATAGGCCAGCCTAGGACGGGCCTGGGGTCTACAGAGATATATATAATTTTCAGGCTAGCCCCAGCCTTCCAGCGCCAGATCAGCAAGACCGGGGCACCCTAGGTGCCCCGGAGGCTCTAGAGGGCGCTGGGAGGGCGCCGGAGACCCCTAGAGCTTCCTAAAGTTATAGGGGCCGATTAGCGAGGGAGCATGGATATTCGCGAATATCCACGGTCATCCGCGGTGGCCAATGCGGGCCCTATGTGGATATACCGGGATACCATTAGCCGGGCGATCAGCCCGCGCGCCCCCGCCTCGCCCGCCGTGAAATCAGCGACGGCTCAGCGGCGCCGTGGATACCAACGGATCCCAGTCGTTCGTGGCAGCGCAGCAACTCAACAGCAGCAGCAGTCGCATCCTCCCCGGTCGCTGAACTGTGCTGACGTCCGAGGACCAATCCAAGTAGCACGTTCCAAAATTGTTTGCGAAGTACCCCAGTGCCGGACGACCCCTATGACCACGGGGCTTCATCAGCACGTCTGAAGGAAAAGGAGCCACCTTGCCAGAAACCTTGATGAAGCCCCCTTTCAATCGTCCAAAAGGATTCTTCCCCCACAAGTCCATATTGATTTCCTTCAAAATGAATTCGGGCCGTGAGTGGGAAGGAAGGGACGGATCGGCTTTGGTCACAAAGCCAGACCTCTCACTTGCGTTATATGTTCTTACTGTCCACGTTTCAAACCGCTTCTGTTGTGGTGCCCAACTCCAAGATGGGGCGATGTATGGCCTCTGGTGTCGAATTCGTCGTATTGTTTTCTCCAAGTCTCCAGGATCGGGGGTCCCGATTATCCAAAGGAGGTCGTAGTGTAGGGTGTATTGTTTTGCCGATTCACCGATCAAGTGATTCGTGGTAGACATTGCGTGACTGCTAAGGTGCTCTGTTACACAAAAAAGGTGAGTTACCACATTGCATTCTTCTCCAAAAAGGTATCTTAGGCCGTTGACACCCTGCGGCTACTTCTCCCCAATATTAACACGGCAATAAGGGGTGTTGGCGGGTATGAGTAGAGGCGTCTCCCCCCAGGGGGCGCTCAGGAATTAACTCCCCCTCTAGGCATGGCCCTGATAGTACCAGGCCCTCTCTGTCTCGAAATACTCTCCCCGTCCGTATACGAACGGTAATATCTGCAGTAATTGTCTTTCTAGCTGTTCTGTAAGTTATCACCATGTATGTAAGGCCTTTGGGTTTTAGAGGGCCGTCCCTTCAGTTGTGGAGGAACTTCAGCGAATACCCTACCCCAAGCTAATTACCCCTACCAACGAGTGATCTCAGAGATCCCGCTCTGTTCTATCTGGAAAGTAAGATATTTGATATTCCGTGAGATCCTCATCCAGTTGCTTCCTTGTCACCTCCTCTCTTCTGCCTTTTGCTCCTCACTCCTAGGTCATGCTGTTCCGCCACTATAGCCTTTCGTTTCCCTGTTGGCGCAGCAATCAGCCTTTTAGTCTTGAATCCGCATCGCAGGATTTGCATAGCCTCAGCCCTCAGCTCCCTCCCATCGTATTCAGAGATAAGAGGTCGACCCAACATCCGCGAACGGCCAAACGAGATGACGAGGGGGCCACAGCTGTATCCATCGTTTTGGCGGAGCCCACCCTAACAGCCGAGTTTCTCATAGTACTCAAACTGGGCGAACTCTCTGTCACATGCCGCCTGTTGATAATCAGTATATGCTGTTGGAAGCCGGTTTAGATACTAACCTTGACAAGAGCATTTGCCCCCGCGGATAGAGAGTCGTAGTGGAAGATGGAATTCTCCCTTTCGTTTATCTCAAGGAGGCTGAAGTGGTTTTGGTGCTGAAAGAGCGGGAAAAAGTAGACCAAGTGGTTCTCCACCCCCCCTTCTCGCTTCCATTGTAGTATTTGCTTCACTGCTCTCTCGAGCGGGCGTGATATCGGTCCTTCCTCGCAGTGGATTGGGATAGAAAAGCCGACTCGGACGAAGGGTAATTTTTCGGATAAGTGCAAACAAGCGAGAATGGTATCGTCGTCAAGCCATTCTCTTCCACTAAGTGTTCGGAGTGAATCGACGTTGAATGTAAAGCCGCTATCTTTCACGAGAAGCATACGGCTAGGGATGCGTTCTTGGACTTGCTTGCACAAATCTTCAAGCCCGACAGCAACAACCGAAGACCATAGGCGTTTACCCACTAGGCCGTGGAAGAATCTGTCTGGGTCTGTTCTGCCAGTCGTCAACAATAGTTTGAACTGATCTTGCAACAGACCTAAAACTGCCATCTTCTTCGGTTTTTTGCGTAGCCCTTTGGCCAGTTCATTCAAGACATGGTTTTCGGACTTGGCGAGCTGCCTAGCATTGGTTAGTTGATCATCTCCCACAGTCTAAAAGGCAGCCATACCATGCGCCCTTGAAGAAAATACCAAAACCCACTTCCTTGGCCAAGAGCCCCCACTTCAACCCGCAGGCGAGACCAGTGTTCAGCTGCTTTCTGCATCTTTCTCTAACACTCTTGGGCCAGTGATCGAGGATGCTTGACAGCAGCGTTGCGGTCAATCCA
>SSHR01002951.1:0-10369 GCA_006518225.1 Fusarium neocosmosporiellum | reverse complement strand
TCCATTGTCGAGCAACGTCTGAGGGCGGGTTGGATTCTTGCGTCGACGGAAAAGGGACCATCGGAAAATGGGACACACACCGGATGGCGGAGTTTTTATCTTTGTATCCGGGGGGGGGGAGGGGACGTGTTTTGGGGGCGGGGGTTGGCGTCTGGGGTTAGCGGCGATCATATCCTTGACTCGTGGAGGGGGTGTTGGGGGCATGAGCTGGGGATGTCATTGTTCCTCGGTATTCGCTTTTCGGAAGAATAGCTATTTGTTGATGATGTGTGGTTTATATGGTATGTATCTATAGCCCGCTCTCTACAAGATAGGGGACAATCAAGCCATGCGAGCCTCGAAATAGGTAGACATGAGAATTCTACCAAGCTTCCAGGCTTAATTTGACGGAGTAACTTAGCCGTACGGCCTGTACTCAAGCTTACCACTCCCTCCATTCACCTCCCGGGCCAACAAACCCTGGGCTGACCCACGGCTCTGCATTCTTGCTAAGTTCACGAATCTTATCCTCATCAACGTGAATGCCCAAGCCAGGTCCCTTCATCAAGTCGATGTATCCATTCTCGATATCCCAAATCTCAGGATTCTTGATGTAAGACAACAAGTCATATCCCCCAGTGTTGTAGTGAATGCCCAAACTCATCTCCTGAATCGCAAAGTTGGGCGTCGTGGCGTCTACCTGAATGTTGGCTGCGAGGGCAATTGGCCCAAGAGGACAGTGAGGTGCGATGGCAACATCGTAGGTCTCAGCCATGGCCGCAATCCTTCGCAATTCCGAGATGCCTCCCACATGGCAGATGTCGGGCTGCAGAATGTCCACGCATGCAGCCTCGAGGAAGGGCTTTACATCCCAGCGACTATGCAGTCGCTCTCCAAGGGCGATGGGACAGGTGGCGGTTTGTGAAAAGGCCTTGATGCCTTCAATGTGCTCGGAAAGAAGAGGCTCCTCGATAAACATTGGCCGATGGGGTCCTAGAAGTGCCGCCAATTGTCGTGCCATGGGCTTATGCACGCGGCCGTGAAAGTCGACCCCAGCGTCCATTCCGAGCGCTTTGACCGTCTTGACCCTTTCGACGCAGGCGTCGAGGGCTGAAGGAGAGTCTAGCCAACCCAGGTCTTCTGTCCCGTTCATCTTGACAGCAGTGAATCCTTGCGCACGGCGGGATAATCTGTCCAGGGTCAGTTTATTTTTACTCATATGAACATTGGGCGAACCGACGCTTCAGCTTCCACGTCTGATGGCCGGTCTCCTCCGATCCAAGCATAGACCTTTATCTTGTCTCGGACCTTGCCACCCAGGAGCTGGTAGATGGGAAGGTTCAGTTTGCGGGCTAGGAAGTGTCAGTATACATCTCTATCAACCTCGACACACCTTGCCTTTAAGATCCCACAACGCAATGTCTATGCCCGCTAACGCGCTCATAAACACGGGTCCACCTCTGTAGAAGCCCATGCGCCAAGATTTCTGCCAGATCTGCTCAATCTCGCTGCGTTTATCAGTTTTGCAACTTAGGAGAACTCCATGATCAACTTACTCGGCCTCCATGCCCGTATACTGGGAGATCCAGGCGTCCAAGCACCCCTCAACAGCTTGTGTGTGCCCCTCGAGCGATGCCTCACCCCACCCCACATTACCAGCATCGTCAGTGATCTTGACAAAGAGCCAGCGAGGGGGGACGCGGAAATACTCGATTGAAGCGATCTTGCCCATGATAAACAATGTTGAAACTGCGTATACAAGTAGAATTAAACTTGTTGAGCGACATAGAAGGGCAGCTTGAAATGGAGGGTAGGATCGACGAGACGCTCGGAGTTTCAACCGAGCCGTTGCCGGCTCGGGTTAATTGCCCCCGGTCCGGTTCGGAGTTGGACATGCAGCTGTCTCCGCATGATGACGTGCCATTTGCAACGATACTCGGGCCGATCGAAGATAAGAAAAGATGCGGATGATATAGGCTGAGGCCTTATCGCGTAGGAACCTGATAACTAGCGCGAGAAGGAAAACGTTGCTTTGCGAATCGAAACTCGTTTCTGGATGTTCCCCTTGTCTTCATTGACGCCACTAGCTACATCTCTTCCCACACACATTAATGCCTATGCGCCAGAGCTCAACCTTGAACACAATAGTCATCCTATGATATTACACAGCGTCAGAAACCCTGTATTTCTTATAGTGGGCGGAGGTTTGGATTGGCGATGGTATAGGGTAGTCTCAAGAGGGAAGCAAAGAGCGTTTGTGCCGCCCTTTTCTAGGTAAATAAGTTGCATGTTTCCTTTAGCTACATTGAAGGTGGACATTTTATAGTAGATCTGGTAGGAGGCTTTTTGTAGTACGCCAGAAACTGGACGGAGTTATCGTGCTCAGGTCGCAAGCACATGTAGCATTATCGATCAGACTTAATAAGCATCACTCGTCACTACCTGACGTATTCCGGTTGGATTACGCGTCACAACTATCATTTCCATCTCCCGGAGGCTAATTAACACCGGTCACGAATTTCGGAACTGGGGACATTTTCGTATCTGGTCCCTGCCAAACACGAAGTACGGCTAAGCTCGACCACGGCGGGTCGGCCCATTTAGCATCCTCAACCAGCCAATCGATAGCTTTACGCTTCAACATTACAGCAACCAACTGAGCTATGGCCGCCCACAGCCCAGGAATCTGCCTCGAGGATAGAGTCAACTCGTCGTGGCCTTTGCTTTCCATTCAGTATTTGAAGGCAGCGATGAGATGCCTTCTCCTGTCTTTTTCACCAGCAGCTTTAACCATGTCTCAAGTCCTTTTCAACAAGACCGAACCTCCATTTGGCCCTATCTTCAACGGCACGCGAATCGTATTTTTAAATATCGACCGAATGAAGGCGCTACCTGGACCTTTGTCGTCTTGTTCGGCCTGTCTACCGTAGTGCATCTTGGCCTGCTAGGATGGCTTCGCGCTTGGCATTTTCTACCCCTAACGCTTGGCGTTATCGGTTTGTTCTCTTCCCTAATCTTTCTTTTACTCTCTATTTTTGCTTCTACTAACATACAGGCGAGGCTTTTGGTTACTACGGTCGTGTCCAGGCCCATATTGAGCCCAACATCGCAGGCCCTTTCATCATGCAAAACATCCTGATCCTGGGAACGGCGCCACTCATTGCCGTGACAGTGTACATGACCCTTGGACGGTATATCCGCGTTTTCCAGATCCGAGATCGCATAGTTATCCCGCCGCTTCTAATGACCGTCTTCTTCTGGCACTACTTGCCTTGGAATAACTTCCATAATGATCACAAGGGCTCTTGTTCTCGCATCTCTTTCAAGATCTCAAGGACTCGATATTTGTGGTTAAGTCTAACCTCTTCGGCATGCATGTTGACAGTTCTAAACTACCATCTTCTGGCGAGTACCATGATGAAATCCATATTCTTCACTTAGGTCCTATATATAGTTCATATTTCTACCTTACATCAGGCAGAGCCAGCTTCCTTTATCAACTTGTCCATGACTGTTCCAGCGCCAAAGCGCTCGAACAAAGGTTTCAGAACGCCAAGGCTCTGAAACATTGCGGCTCTTTCGGCCGGAGGGAAGGTCTGCAGCTGCCGAGTAATTGACACGGCCGTAATCTCCGGATAGTTGATCGCCACTAGGTACCCATTGGCATGGTAGCTCCGGAGCCCTTCCCGAAGGTGCACTCCGTACACACTGGCAACATTGCTTCGAGAGACGTCGATAGACCTGATAACCTCCTGCTCGTACTCCGTCTTCTCGGCGTTCAAGCGAAGTAGCACATGCCCAGGCTTGAGCTGGCCAACTTCCAGCCACGGATTCTCCTTGCGGGCAGTGTGGGGATCGACAGAACGAAGGCCTGTTGTGGTGTAGAACGGGTGTCCCGGTGTGAAGAAAGCTGGTCCCCCGTTGAATCCGCACAAGGTTTCAGGGGACGGGTTCTCGACGACCTCGTCGCTGCGAATACCCCATTGCTTTGCCTCGCCGGCGCGGGTCAAGACCCGGTCACCCTCGGTCAAGTCCTCAATGGCCTTCGATCCGCTCGATGTTTCGACCCTTGTGCCGGCAATGAAGCAGCCCATAGCAGCTTGAGTCCCAGACTCTGCTGTTTCCGTCGTGTTCTTCAAATTGACGTCTGGGTTCATGTAGGGTGCATCCTGATTGTTCTTGTACCAATCTGCAAGGTTCTTTCCATGTGTGACAAAATGAATTAGGGTCATATTCGGCCCGGCAGGTCCAGGAAGCACATCACTCTTAGTCCTGTCTAAGGTCTGAGCTGCCGCTGCCACGATGCCAGCACGCGAGAAATTGCCCGGGCTTTGGTCGTCGAGCGTGCTCATCCACTGCTTCCAGAGCCTGTAGCTAACCGAGTTGTATTGAGAAACGTCTACGCCGGCAAAAAATGAGCCGTCAATAATGCTCGTCGGCACTGGCTCAGGTTGTTCCGCTGAAGCGTCTGCCGTGGGGAGTGTCATCAAACCGGCATTTTGTACCGCTTGGGCAAAGTCCTGTAGCGTTGCATTGGCTCTACCAGTGGGAGCATAGATCGCACTGGGCGTATACGAGTTGAAAACAACTTCAGCCTGCAGTGCGGTAAGGTTCGTAACAGTTGGTGGAGTCAGGTTGCTCTGCCAGGTCCGAATGATGGTAATCGCTGGAGAGGCGGCCAATTCGGTGTCCAGTGCGAAGCCAGGACCTTTGATCAGATAGACGTAGACGAACAAGCAGGTCATGGCGTAGTGGAAGTCACCTTGGCCACCGAACGGATCGAACTGTGGACTGACGACAACGCTCTCGAACGCTGTCACAAAGGTGCTATCCTGTCTCAGCGCCTGTAGTGGATTCAGGCCATCTATCTGGAGTTGATCGTTGATATGGTCAGCGAAAACGCACGGCATGATGGTGTTGAACCATTGACCCGGGATCTGTACTGCCATGTCCTGTCCGTTTTCAGCTGGATTCCACGAAAGACTTTTGAACCGGATCTTACGCGATTGGCAATGGAACTGAAACCGTATTCCAGCGAGCAGTCGGCGATCTGTGCAGCTATAGCCGCATTTCCCAGCGTTTCGATGGGGCCTGTCAGATCCACACCAAATACCACAATACTTAGAGACGAAACTCAAGCACACCAAAATCCATTTCCGTTTCTGTAGCTAAACTCCTGCCGCTCTAAGCTGAGTTGGTGCTGAGCTCGGGCTGAGGAGGCCTGACTTGAGGTTGGGGTGGGCTGAGCTTGAGCTGAGCTTAGGCTGAGCTGCTGGGACATGGCCCGTTTTCAGCATGGATGTCAGGCTTTCTTGTACCTTGCGTTGTTGTGTAGTGTAGGTCGTAACTTTCGACCGGTCCAGGCCTATCACTTCAAGCTAGGTAGTGATGAGGGGACGGAGGCGATCGCAACTCATTTTCCTTTCTCAGGCAAGCCTTCTCTCACATCGACCCCGTCCAAGTTCAGCGACTTCGCCCTCTGTGCCAAAACCCACATGGCCCTGGTCCGAAAGCTCGCCACACTTCAACGGCAGCTTCTCCAGCTCTTCACCCAATGGATGAGCCCCGAACCTCGACCAAGCCGCGGCATGATCCAGTGAGGAGTTCCTTGTCGTGCACAGTATCCTCGAGAACGACACGTCACTGGAGCAGCCGTTTCGTCTCATTGCGACCACTCCGACGACGATCCCGACCGTGCACACCAAACAGATGGCCCCGTAAGCAATCCACAGCGCCTTGGGATCGTATCTCCAGATGCTGGACACTGAGGAAGTTTCATATAGACCGCGGTTTATATCGTAGATGTGCAGGGTCGGGTCTGCGAGGAGAGAGATGGAGACGTTCCTCACGATGTCCACGATGCCTTGTCGGAAGTCGAGTTTCGGATACTCCACCACTTGAAATACAGTTGCGTTCGGATTGTCTAGACGTTTTTGCGCGCCAACCAAAGAGGAGTAGCTCAGCATCGTTGTCGTGGCCTGTCCTCCCTGGCCCCCGGGTGGAAGCCAGATCTGCCCTCGGAAGTGCAGTCCCACGAGATCGGCCAGTGCTTGATATGCCCAGAAGTTGGTCTCTTTGTAGGTTGCCGAGAGTGACCGATTCCCAGAAAACATGGGCCAGGGAACGCGTTCCAGGAACTCTTCTTCGATGAGTTGGATGCTGCGGATGTTGTTGACAAAGGTGAAGTTGAACGTGTACACGACGCGATACGGTTGGCACTCGAAATACTCCAAGTCCATAACGTGCTCTTCCCGTAGCTCTTTCTGGGTTGCTAGGGCGAGGAACTCGCGATCGTTGAACAGAACGCCGATGTAGATAAAGGCCGAGTTCCGATAGGCGTCCGTCGAGTTGATGTATCGGCCTCTCTCCGAGTTTGAACTGATCCGCGAGCACCGATATCCCACGCCCGGCGTTGTAGTCGTGTGGGTGCAGTTTGGACCGCAGATTGACGGAAACGGGAGGATCTCTTGGCCTATGACAACCTTTCGTAGAAGCTTCTCGGCGACTGGTGTTGGCCCACCGTATCCCTATCTAAAAGCAATGTCGTTGGCTTCTTCCTCAGGATCGTGGTCGGACAGGGCTGCCCGGAGAATGGTGCTCTCGTAGTAGTTTGCTAGAGCAGACTGCGGTGTGCTGTATGTCCAGTCAAATTTCTTTTCGAAATTCAGGACCGGGATATCGCACCTCTGGTTTGATCGCGTAGTTAATGTCGTCACCGAGACGGCCGCCGGCGTCACGATCGCGGCAAGCGGGATGCCCCAGAGAAGTATAGCTAGAAGCACGACACCCGGCATGCCGAGCCAGACGTCTCGGATGAGGAATGAGGTTGGGTCGGTGGTGACGGCAAAGAGGGCGTCAATTCCCTTGAGCGACGTGAACCTCCTCCGCAGCATCGTCCAGACCAATGTCCGTAGCCGGAGCGTCTTCCGGTGGAGGATGCTGAGGATCTGTCAAACTGGCTGGATGTTGAGAATTCCGAGGAAATGCTGCCTCGGCAGGCAAAGGCGGCTGCTGGGATGTGTAAGAGCCGTCATACTGGTGTTGCGGTAGCCGTACGGATACTGAATGTTGGTGGTGTCTTGGTGATATTGTGGATAACTAAATTGTCCCTGGTTGTCGAGCTGGTGCTGCTGGTAGCTGGCATGCTGCTGAGAGTTGGTCTGATGTTGAGAGAAATCGGCTGTGGTGAAGGCTTGTGCCATGCTGGCAAGGTCCGTATGCGCTGCAAGCAGCTATTCTGGCTCACCAACGCTCACCTTTCTGGTTGTTGGTGTAAGAAGTAGCTGCCGGTACACTGTACCTGACGGATATGGAGCTGAAATAAGGTTGGCCCATCGGGTTGGGCTTGTTTTTGACCTCGAATATCTACCATCTTGGTCGAGGCCCAAGAGCGTCTTTTAGCTGAGGGTTAAAGTTACGTGAGCGATTTCTCCCATTGGAGAAGCGGCGATTCTTGGCAGGTTTGATGGTTGAAATTCCCCCAAAGCCAAGCATGCCAGCTGCATCTTTTCAGCCATGTTATGCACCGCGTGACAGTTTGTGTCACCTACTTTCCAGCTTCCATTTTGCCCCGTTCCAGTTGGGTTTCATAATCCAGGGCGAGCTGATCGGGTCAAAGCTTTTGGATGGCGCTCGTATGCCAGTGATGATTGATTCACGTACCTAGACTGCAGTGATGACTTTGCCTATACCCTTCAAGCTTTTAGTTGAGTCTTCATACAAACTACCGTGAAGAAGAAGGATTCGCCGCAAAAATCGGACTGCTCAAGCAAATTCTCCTGAGTATAACGATGCTCAAGCGCGAGAATGGGTGAGTTGATAAGCAACTGAGACAAAGTTGAGCGAGTAAAAAGGCCACAAGAGCGGCTACCTCATTACCTCCCGTGTCACTTGCGTCTCGTCTTAGGATACCATTATCTTGAAACCTTCTAACCGTCCGTATTTATGCCAATAAGAAACGTCAATCTGTCGTTTGGGATTATCGTCAATCATCCAGAAATGAAAGGTCAACACACCCGCTGTCGTCGGCAACATTTGACGGTCCGGGCTTGAATTCGCCCGATAATTCCGGTCATCTTCGGAACAAGCTCAGTTCTCTATGAGCCTAATTCATCAGAAAGGGGCAAGGCGCCATTCCACTGACTCCCATTGGATGTTGGCGAGGTTGCAATTTGGCCAGGTTCAACAGACAAGCCTATTATGGCAATAGCCGAAGACGCGAATGCCCAATGGGGATAACGCCGAACAGGGGAGAGCATTACCCCCTACTTCGAACCCGACTCACGATCAACGGATGTTAAACTTCCTCTTGCTTAATAGGTAGTCAAGAAAAAGCCTCACACCAAACCTCACGACAACACCCTTATACCATCTTCAACATGAAACCCACCAAGGCAGCCCTTTTCCTTCAAGTCATTGGATCCATGGCATCCATATTTGATACCATCTTACCTACGGAAAAGCCAACCATCACAAGCGACCCTCCAGAATGCACAACCCGCTCCTTCGAGTCCTTCTTTGACGTCCACAAACCAACTGGAGAACTCGACTCTGCCTTTTTATCTTTTGGCAGCGAACTGAACAAAGGCTGCAAGTCTACCTTTATCGACGTCATGGGGAGATCCGCCTGCACCAATCCTCCTCGGTCAAAAGTATGCTCCTTCTCAGACTATGTATCTTCGACTCTCTTGTCTGAATACTGGTCCTTTGGTAGCGTGGCCTCATCGTGGTGGGCTGAGCATAGTTCACAAGCTATTGAGAATGCTGCGTACTGTCCTAACCAATGGTATAGAGCCATGAAAGCGGTACCTTATGGGGAAGTGTGGTTGAACGATACCCTCGCTATTATTAGCTGCTATGTCGAAGCGCATGCGACGAGTATCTCATCAGATACTGAAGCGCCAACTGCAACGAGTGGCATAGGAGTCAGCCAGACTGGCGTCAAAGCCACTATCACGGCGGAAAACTCCAATGGTGGTAGCCGAGGTCAAAATGTTGGATTATGGACGGTCGCCGCAGCAGGACTCGCTGTGGCAGCAGTGAACCGGTTGCAGTCGTAATAATGATGGATAACTCTCAAGAAGCCTCCAGGAAAGAATAAATTTTCTGTTTTAATTAAGAGTGTTGTTATTCGCACGAACAACTATTGTTAGCCGCACGAACAAATCATTCTCGGAAGTTATGGGTGTGCAACATTGGGTGTAGCCAGAAGAGATTGAATTGAGCCTTATCCTTCTAACTAAATGAATGACTGAAGTTGGCCTCTTTTATCCTTCCTTGGATAGGGTCGTATTCGTCAGCTGTGACGGTATGTTCCTCATGATCTGTTTCATCCAAGTCTGATACCATAGGTCATATATCCCGTGTATCAGAGCGGCCTTAGTGATACGATATGGTTTCCAACACTAAGACCTCACTTCTCTAAGTGCGAGGCCCTCACTAAGCCCTCACTTCTCCAAGTGCGAGGCCCCTTGTATATATACAAACACTCGTTACACCTTAGATAGACTCTTAGCTACCTCAGCTATCAACAGACTTCAGTTACCTTCAAGACCTTCTTGACCTATTACTGAGACGTGACCCCTATTGCACAGCAACGCCGAGACTCTCTGCCAATAATAAACCCAGTACGCCCGGTTTATTCCCTTGGAAAACACCAGACGTTATAGTATGAACCTAAATTTAATAGGTTATATCTATAGATAATAACTTCTATAGCTTAACTAGATTAGTTTTAAGGAATATTCCACCTAGTATATATGCTTTAGGGTAGGATAATAATAATAGTAGTTAAAAGAATTAAAAGAGAGTTATTTAATAATTAAATAAATAGTATATATATATTTAGGGAAATACTAATTATATTTATATATCTATTAATTACTTTATAGTATTTATAATTAAAATATCTATAAGAGTGCTTTTTTTTTATAATTTTAAAGAAGGGAGCTATAAAGGAGTTAATTAATATAAGAAATCTTAAGCCCGAAATTACTAAATAGTAATATAAATAAGAGCTAGGAAAGGCTTAGATACTATATATAGGTCTTTTAGTATAATACCTAGTTCCTAACCTAGAAGATTAAGTAATTAAATCTCTATAAGATTTATCTCTTTAAGGCTAAAGCTAATTATTAAATATGGCTGCCTTCCGGGTAGTTATATAACTATTATGGCACAAATTATAATCACGTATACCTCCATAATAAGCACCAATCACGGAAGGAAGACCCCGTACCCATAGGGTTTACTATAAGCCCAGAAGATATATACCATAAGCTAAGACGAGGGACTCATGAGTAGCCTTACGACTCACCGTGAGCCATGACTTATAATCGTGAGCTAGCCCGAAGTATATAGATCATACTCATTTATACCTTCTTATATAATA